>JAWPHD010026717.1:0-11757 GCA_037043455.1 Cyrtodaria siliqua | reverse complement strand
ATTATGCGTCGAGCGAGCGAAAAAAAATTGTTATCCTGAGGGCGTGCATCGAAATTGTTTGATATTTTATCTACAGTAACATGGACATACATGTATGAATAAAAAAAAAGTCCATTTTCAAATAAAAGGATTTAACAATGTGTTAATTAAACCACTCATTAGTCATTATGCGTAGAGCGAGCGAAGCGAGCTAGAATTTTTTTTATGCTGAGGGCGTGCATCGAAATTGTTTGATATTTTATCTACAGTAACATGAACATACATGTATGAATAAAAAAGTCCGTTTTAAAATAAAAGGTTTTAACAATTTGTTAATTAAACCACTCATTAGCCATTATGCGTCAAGCGTGCGAAAAAAAATAAAATACTGAGGGCGTGCATCGAAATTGTTTGATATTTTATCTACAGTAACATGGACATGTATGAATAAAAAAAGTCCGTTTTCAAATAAAAGGATTTAACAATGTGTTAATTAAACCACTCATTAATCATTATGCGTAGAGCGAGCGAGAATTTTTTTAATACTGAGGGCGTGCATAGAAATTGTTTGATATTATATCTACAGTAACATGGACATACATGTATGATCCGGAATTTTTAGGGGGGGGCGCGCTGGGTGCGCCCCCCCCCCCCCCCCCCCCCTGGATCCGCTAGTGGATACCTGCAGTGTTACCTGTGAAGGTGTGAGGTTATATAATTACTGTGCCTGTAGAGATATCTGCAGTGTTACCTGTGAAGGGGTGATGTTATATAATTATTGTGGCTGTGGCAATGCCTACAGTGTTACCTGTGACAGTGTGAGGTTATATAATTACTGTGTCTATAGAGATGAAGGTGTGATGTTATATAATTATTGTTGCTGTGGCTATGCCTACAGTGTTACCTGTGACTGTGTGAGGTTATATAATTACTGTGTCTATAGAGATGAAGGTGTGATGTTATAAAATTATTGTGTCTGTATAGATACCTACAGTGTTACCTGTGAATGTGTGAGGTTATATAATTACTGTGTCTATAGAGATGAAGGTGTGATGTTATATAATTATTGTGGCTGTGGCGATGCCTACAGTGTTACCTGTGAAGGTGTGAGGTTATATAATTACTGTGTCTGTAGAGATACCTGTAGTGTTACTAGTGAAGGTGTGAGGTTATGTAATTACTGTGTCTGTAGAGATACCTGCAGTGTTACCTGTGAAGGGGTGAGGTTATATAATTACTGTGTCTGTAGAGATACCTGTAGTGTTACTAGTGAAGGTGTGAGGTTATATAATTACTGTGTCTGTAGAGATGAAGGTGTGAGGTTATATAATTACTGTTCCTGTAGAGATACCTGCAGTGTTACCAGTGAAGGGGTGAGGTTATATAATTACTATGCCTGTAGAGATACCTGCAGTGTTACATGTGAAGGTGTGTGGTTATATAATTAGTGTATCTGTAGAGATACCTGCAGTGTTACCCGTGAAGGTGTTAGGTGTTAGGTTATATAATTATTGTGTCTGTAGAGATACCTGCAGTGTTACCCTCGAAGGTGTGAGGTTATATAATTATTGTGCCTGTAGAGATATGTGCAGTGTAGTGTTCTCCAGAAGCCCCGGCGGCCGGCCGGCGATATCGCCTATTACTGTAGGACCTAGCGCTGGCTACTTTTCTCAAAAAAAAAAAAGAAAGCATTATTTTTGATTTATTTATCTTTGTACATATAAAAGTGTCCTTATTATATAGACCAATGAAAAATGAGTGTAAAATGCACCAGAATGCACCATTTTGCAACGTCAAAATAAAAAAGTCCCACACCCACACCCTAGCCGTCGAGCCAGCCCCTTCACATCTCTCATCGTGTGCAACTGTGCCTACTACAATTATTTGTTCGCCTACTACTTCATATTTTCTGGAGAGCACTGGCAGTGTAATTTGTGACAGCGGGTGGTTGGTTATTTAATCTGTTGAGATACCTGCTGAGTATGTGTTGCATACATGGGACTGGCCAGTGGGATACAGTTAGCTTTGTGGGTCATCACTCACCTAACCCCAGTATAGTTGTGTATTGTGATCTACTGCAGGCCGGGTCCAAGAATGTACCATTGCTACTGCAGGGCTTGCAAAATACACCTAGAATGGTACATCACAATGCTAATCTACAGTTGGTGTAAACAGTGTTCACGGGATGCCAGGAGGGGATGCCAGGAGCATGCCGCCATGCAAACTTGTGCCACTGGACTTAAACCCATATCATCAAATCCCCTCAAATCACCCAGCTTAGTATACAAACACACTTTATTTGCTTCCATAGCAGCCATAAATAAACAGTTAAGTGACAGGTCAGAGTGTGTTTTCCCCCTTCCAATCCTTATTATATTTTTCGTTCAAGCCATGCCTAAGAGTTTTCTTGATAAAATGGTATTTTTATCCATTTTTTCAGCAGTACACAATTGTAACCATCTATTTGGGAGATAAATTTTGACAGATGTAATTGGCCTTTATCTTGAGGAATATAGAAAACTGGATGTATTGTTATGTATAGTTTAGGAATGTAATTAAGCTGTCTGGTTGTGTGAGATAGTCCACAGAATGTAGCTGATATCTTTTATTCTTTGTCAAAAAAAAAAAGAAAAAAAAAGGCAGGGGATTACTTTAAAGTATGAGAAGATAATAATAACATCAACCTCTATATAACTATAATTGTACCATTGACGATAATTTAATCAAGTAAACCAGGCCTTGAATTCACCAACCATTCTTGAGAATATTCTTAGACTTAAGCTAAAGTACGCAAATTTCAGTCACAAATATTTCTATAAGTTTAAAGGATACACTACACGTTCATAAGAAGCTGCTATATATAAATATGACAAATTCTAATGAATAGCAACTTCATACGATTGTTTATCTATAAAGGTTATGTGATTATTTGTGAATGAAGTTGTAGTACTTGAGCTCAAGTCTAAGAACAGTCTGAAGAATGGTTGGTGAATTCAAGGCCAGGTTTTTCAGATTTCAATTCCACCATGCTATAATCCACTGGTCCACACCAGCTTCAATTCCACCATGCTATAATCCACTAGTCCACACCAGCTTCAATTCCACCATGCTATAATCCACTGGTCCACACCAGCTTCAATTCCACCCTGCTATAATCCACTGGTCCACACCAGCTTCAATTCCACCATGCTATAATCCACTGGTCCACACCAGCTTCAATTCCACCATGCTATAATCCACTGGTCCACACCAGCTTCAATTCCACCATGCTATAATCCATTGGTCCACACTGTTATAGGAATGTAAACTGTCTAGTTGTATGAGAAAGAGTCCACAGATGTAGCTGATATCTTTTATTCTTTGTCAAAAAAATAAATAAAAATGGCAGGGGATTACAATACAAGGCGAAACGCATTCATTTATAACGATCCCACTGTTTCGCCTTGTATTGTAATTGTACCATTTAATCTAAATGTGTTTCTCCTTGTATTATTCCCCATGTGGTTGCCAGCGTAGAATACAACCACAGATCTCACTAGAGGCAGAGGGGTAGGAACCCCCTTTTATGTTTATTTTGTTTTGCCAACTATCGTGGGTGGCGGCGGCTACATTTTAAATCAACTATATCTCAAACACCGCTGCTGGAATTTTTCTGAAACTTTGTCAGATGTTTTGTTGGGTCAAGGGACATCACATAATGCCAAAATTACCAAGGGCAAGGTCATATTTTGCATTATTTTCCCAAAACTTAACCTTGGTTAGGTAACAACCTTGGTTAGGTAACTTAACCTCAGTTAACTGTATGTGATTGCCTCATTTTCTTTGTTTGATACTTGGTCATATGTAGTTTTGGCATTGGTGGACATCACCGAACGACACAAATTACCGAGGTCAAGGTCATGTTTTGCTTATTTTTCCCAAACTTAACCTCAATTAACTTTATGTGATTGCCTCACTTTATGTCTTGGATACTTGCTGGTCATATGTATTGTTGATGGTGGACATCGCTGAACGACAAAAAATACCAAGGTCAAGGTCATGTTTTGCGTTGTTTACCCTAAACATCAGTTTGGTTAGGCAAGTTAACCTCAGTTAACTTTTTCTGATAACTTTAATTTCTGTGTTTGATACTTGTTGGCATTGGTGGACATCACTAAATGAGAAAAGTAACCAAGGTCAAGGTCATATTTTGCATTATTTTCCCCAAACTTAACCTTGGTTAGGTAACTTAACCTCAGTTAACTTTATGTGATTGCCTCAATTTATGTCTTTGATAGATTTCTTGAGCGTCCTAACAGGCTGATTGGAGTTATTACCCTGATGACAGAGAAATAAATGTTTCCATGGTTATTCCAAATAGTTTCCTGTGTGGCAAACACAGGTTATAAACAAGGAATTAATTAATTTAATTTATTACATTTTATCGGTGAAAGATTGGAATTTTTCAGTGAAAGAATATTCATAATCGCTAAATAGCAAATAACTAACTCCGAACACAAAATTAAACTAACTGCGACGTTGAGTTATGACGTCAATAACGTGTTGGTGATGTCGACGTCATACGCCGATAAGGCTGAATAATTCTGGTTAAAATCATACATAATCTGATTAAAAATGTAATAAATAGATTATTTAACCGTTGTGATCGATTGTATGGACATCCTTCACTTGATGGTAGGCATGTGTCTACCATCTCGTGAAGGATTTCCCTTTAATCTATCCCAGCAGTTAAATAATCTCTGTGTATTTACAGACTCATGCAGGTTTGTGCAATAGCTGCATTGGTTGATCAGACATATAAGGTGCCGTTTTACTATTTATTCCCTATTTAGGGATATCTTTAAATCAATTATGGATATCCATAATTTGAATATAAGATATCAAAAAACTGAATTAAAGATATCTTTAAATGAATTATGACTACCGGTATCCATAATTCCAGCAAATTACTGATATATTCAATTTTAAAGATATCAATAATTTAGTAATATATACCAGTATATGAATATTCAAATAATGGATATTTTTTTAAATAATTATCCTAAAATCTTGTCGATTTATTGTTAACTTTACAGACTTTACACAGAAATAAATTAACTTGATCAGAAAACTTGCTCGATATTTTTTATAATTTGAATGATCAGCCCATTTCAAACTGATCAGAATTCTAATTCCATCAATCTGCTAGCCAAGATTTTGTCAAATGTTTCAAGATGACAGTGAGAGTTATAAGTCGCTATTTTTATCCATTTCCTGAAGCCATCTGGTGTGATGAAGAATCAATGCATATTTTTACGCTAATTACTAGTGCTGTATTTGGAATGTAAATCGATCTCTGTTGGCCATTGACAATTTGTCAAAAAAAATTATGAAAATCACTCCTGATTTATGACCATGGAAATTATAGTGTGGACCATTGGAGTGGCCATTGATATTTAGATGGCCTGTCTGGTAATATTCCTGCTAGTCAGGATCTTTGTCTGGACAAACTCGAATTATAATTACCAGAATTAGTGAAGGAGAAGGAACGTTTTAGACTTAATTAACTTTTATTTCTTTTGTTCAAGGTCCAAAAGACACCTGCTTTAGACCGACTTCATAATTATTTAAAGGCTTTCAAATATGTAGGCATAACTTTCTTTTTTTTTTTTTTCTTTTTTTTTCCTACGCGATATAAAATAGTAGGACTTTAGGTTACTTTTTTTATGTATTTCAATATATATAGGTTGTATTAAAACATACTTTATTGAATTTATAAATGAATATATACAAGTTTAAAAAAGAGTTGTTGTCTCTTTTAATTTCACCTTTAATAAAATAAACATCAAAATATTTAAAAAAAATAAAATAATTCCATAACCTTTTGAACAAGGTCAATATTAAATGAGCTAGATCAGGCCCCAGTATCACGAAAAAAGTTGAGCTTTAAATGACTCAAAATTTCTTTATCAAATAGCAACCAAAATAATGGATATTCTTTTACATATATAGAAAATTAGGGCCTCCTCTGGCTATATTTTTCTTTTTGTCACCACTTTCTCCAAGTTAAAGAATTAGGAGCCTAGACTAGAATTCATTTAAAAGTAGGATTCCTGGAACTCCTTACACCTTAAATAATGAATAGAAATAAACTTTATACCTGTATTTATACATATATTTTTTTTCTTTCCACCAACATGTATTTTTAAGGACATGTTTTCTTATTCGATTATGTAAAAAAAATATCCGAAATTTTGTACCATCCGAACTACTATGACACCGCATTTTTACGGCTCGAACATTTCACAAACACTCAATCGAAATACCATAAATTACAAACTTTTTTCATGCATTAATGTGTTTTGAATGACAGAAATTGTATTTCTTATCAAAGAGGAAAGATAACCAACCCTAATAGCAGGATAATGTAGTTTTATGTCAATAATTGTCGATCTCAGTTGTGACAAACTGCCGATACTAAGCCAGGCAAAATATTCAAACTTCTTATTGTTTCAATGTGTGTATAACACATTTTAATTACTTTATTGCAAGTGTTTTCACAGTTCACATGAGAGTATTTTGTCTTGAGGATCTTGAGATCAAGTAAGATTTTGGGGATTTGACAGATTTGACAACGATTTTTTCGAAAAAAACATTGTCACCCAGTGCTCAAGAAATAGGATAGCCCGACGCCCGGGGCTCCTCGAAATTCATTCCGGGCCTGTCTCATTTTGCAGACGAGGAGCCCGTCGGGCCTGTCTAAAAAAAAAAAAAAAAAATCCCCAAAAAAATCAAGTTTTACTGGATCTCAAGCACAAGTTCCTCAAGACAAAATAATACTCCCATGTGTATTGTGAACTGTGAAAACACTTGCAATAAAGTAATTAAAATGTGTTATACACACATTGAAACAATAAGAAGTTTGAATATTTTGCCTGGCTTCGCGTCGGCAGTTTGTCACAACTTTCAGGTCGACAATTGTTGACATAACACTCATTATTCTGCTATTAGGGTTGTGTTTCCTTTCCTTTGTGATAAGAAATACCGTTTTTGTCATTAAAAATACACTAATGCATGAAAAAAAACTCGTTATTGATGGTATTTTGATTGAATGTTTGTGAAATGTTCGGGCCGTAAAAGTGCGGTGTCATAGTAGTTCGGATGGTACATAATTTCGGATATATTATATATACATATATATTTTTTTTTTTTTTTTTTACATAATCAAATAAGAAAAACTGTCCTTTACAAATACATGTTGGTGGAAAGAAAAATATATATACTGTATATGTATAAATACTATTAATTATTTAAGGTGTAAGGAGTTCCTGGAATCCTACTTTTAAATGAATTCTAGTCTAGGCTCCTAATTCTTTACTTGGAGAAAGTGGTGACAAAAAGAAAAAATATAGCCAGAGGAGGCTCTGATAGTCTCATAAAACCTGATTAAAAATGTGGCACCAAGTTGGCTCTGATTATTATCGTTTGGCAAAAGTGCTAGTACTCTCCTTTGCATTGGTTATAAATTACTATGTAATATTCTATTCTAACATATTTTAAACGAAATGGTAAATAAGTCCGCTGACCAGGAGCATAAAGTGGTAGCAAAAAGAAAAATATAGTCAGAGGAGGTTCTGAGCTTGATTAATACATAGGTAACAAAATTAATGTGTGCTATAAAAGTGAATAAAGACACATTTCCAATAAGAAAAAAATATTGGACCTTTCCATTTTAAATCAGGGCCTGTCCAATTCAAATCAGGGCCTGTCCATTTCAAATCGGGGCCTGTCCATTTTCAGAAGCAACAAGCCCTGGGCCTGTCTCTTAAAATAATTTTCTTTGAGCACTGTCACCGTGTGGACACTTGCATCGGTAGACGCTTTATTGACATGCGTTTCAAGTATCGGGACGACTAATTACCGGAAAGATTTATATTATGCGGAAAGATAGAAAAGAGCAAAAACGATCGAACATATTTTTTGTTACAAAAACGGTGAAAAAAACTGTGGGGTCGGCGGAAAAAAATAGGGTCGGTCGGGTTAGCGGAAACAGAGAATTCATTTTGTTTGGCCTAAAGTCCAGGTTTATGTTGTTTGTTTTTTTGTTGTTGTTTTTTTTTGTTTTTGATTGGGAATATTTTCACTCCAGTTGGGTAAAAACATACTTTTTCCATTGGGAATGGTACCGTTTTTCGGCACCACTTATATCAGAAAAAAACACTGAAAACAAAATATGACTTTAACACTGTTGTCCAGGTCTCAAATTTGAATTCACCATAGATTTTAAACGATTCAGACCAATTCTTTCTTTGAATCCTTTTATAGCAGTTTTATATCCAATAGTTGCTGGAAAATTATCTGAAATATAACCTTCAAATCCTAATTTGGTTTTAGCAGACAACGTTTCCAAGAAAGGTAATTGCCTCTATGGCCTGAAGCTTTCAGATTCCAATTCCTGCCATTAAAAGAGAGTAGGAATTGCGGCTGTAGTGCTAATTTCCTGAAATGTTATCCAGCCTGTCTATCTTACAGATGACTTATTACTGGGGGAATGCTTTACTGAGCAGTTCTATGTATTTATTAATTATCGCTGTAGAACCAGTAGTGTATACCTCCTGCCATCCACAAGAATCGACACTTTCTCACTTGAAATGTTGATCTCCCAGTGGGATTCGAACCCACAGCCGTGAGAGGCGAGAAAGTTCTAGACGCAGCGTCTACTGACCACGGAGGCCCTTAAGATGTTTCATAAAACAGGTCCCAGCTGTCCTGAAAGCCAAGACACATTATTCGTGTTTGATATAAACAGTTACATGGCTGTCATTATGGCGTCTAGTTGCCTCTTCTGTGGCTTAGAAAAGTTCATTTTCCTTGGTAGCAAGCTTTCCTTATATTGAAAATGATTTATCACTTACAGATATCGAAATAGTTGCTCTAAATAATTACATATATGATCAATAGTCCATTGTCAGGGATACAATAACACATCCACTGTCACAACGGTGGTCTTGCAGTGCCTTCAATTGCCGTAAAGTCATAGAATTATAGGAATGTTTTAATTATTATTCCATGTCACGAATTTCAGGAATTAATTTTGAGCCAATTTCACGATTTTTTTCCCCAGACAGACAGATGTTTAAAATACGGATAAAATAGAATTTCAAATAAAAATAATTGAAAATAATGTAGGAAAATAATTAAAATAGTTAGATTCGATTTTTTTTTTAAAAAAACGCTTGAAAAATCATAATTTTTATTTACTTGCAAATTGATCGCTTATTAGGTATCATTAATAATATCAGCAAATTGATCGCTTATTAGGTATCATTAATAATATCACTGAAATGCATGTTTGATTTATATAGCTATAATAATCTTAAAAATTAGAAATATTTATATCAAATGTTTTAATTATTTTAAATATACATTTTCTATATCCTCTGCTATAGCAAATAAGTGTGACCGACCAATAATTTGTCGATTTACGTGAGTGGTATATGTTTTGAATCATGGCAAGAAAGCTGACAAGAACATCGATCTTGTCCATGTGTCTATCATCCGAGCACGTACGCCAAAGAAGCGTAAACGGAATCTATTACGTAGTAAGTGTAGGGCAGGTTCCAGGATTCCTATGTATCTCTCCTCTCTCTCTGGCACAGGTACCGGTTTAAAAAAAAAAAAGAAAAAAAGAAAAAAAGTTGTATTCTATTAAATACTGAAGGTCAGCATCGAGGAAATCCCAAAATATAGGCATACATCTCTAAACAACAGCTGCAGTGTTAGTTTTTGAAGTCCCACAGAGCTGTCATATGCTGCAATCAACTCGGGAATAAATTATCTTTCCAATAACATACACTTTCGTATGTCCACACCACATAAGAAAAGCTCTGGTGCTCGAAAAACACAGAAAACGTACCTGTTTTTAAAAATCGACTCTAAGCCAGTCCATATTATTCGCCTATACAGACCCCCGTAGACCGCCGTTTAGCCTTTGTAGAAGCTCCCGCGGACATAACAACTCATCGACACTATTCCTTACGCACAATATGTCTTTATCCATGCAATAAATAATGTCCAAGTACCTTTCCGACGATCAAAAGTACACGTTTTCAAAAATCTCAGTATCCCACGACGCCATTTGCATTGAGAATGCCGGAAGTTGATAGCAAAGCCGCAGAAATACTTGTTAAATACTTGTGATCGTCGGAAAGGTACTTGGACATTATTTATTGCACGGATAAAGACATATTGTGCGTAAGGAATAGTGTCGATGAGTTATGTCTGCGGGAGCTTCTACAAAGGCTAAACAGCGGTCTACGGGGGTCTGTATAGGCGAATAATACGGACTGGCTTAGAGTCGATTTTTAAAAACAGGTACGTTTTCTGTGTTTTCGAGCACCAGAGCTTTTCTTATGTGGTGTGGACATACGAAAGTGTATGTTATTGGAAAGATAATTTATTCCCGAGTTGATTGCAGCATATGACAGCTCTGTGGGACTTCAAAAACTAACACTGCAGCTGTTGTTTTGAGATGCATGCCTATATTTTGGGATTTCTTCGATGCTGACTTTCAGTATTTAAAAGAATATAATTTTTTATTTATTTTTTATTTTTTTTAAACCGGTACCTGTGCTCTCTGGTGCCGCTCGAAATAGTCTATACAGTATGTTGATGAGTCGTTAAAAACCTTAAAAAAAGGATAAAACATAAATGAATCAGTAAACACGTGTAAAACAATTAAAGGGCAAAATTAAAACAGTCCTTTTTGAGATGTATAGAAAATGCACGGAATACGTTTTAAAATTGTGATCAAAATCGCATCTTGCTATAGTGTTATTGATTATTCCAAGCCATCTTGAACCAATCTGATTTAAATTACTTGTCATTTGCAGACCTGAGTAGTTGTTAGATCTCACCAAAAAGATGTAAATTGAATTGTGTTTCAGTTTTTTTTTTATTCAATTCAGATATTCTGTATAGATTTGTCTCTAAATGAGATTTTTGTGTGGGGGAATGCGTATGTTTGTGTGTGTGTGTGGGGTGGGGATGTGTATGTTTGTGGATGGGGGAATGTTTATGTATGTGTGTCGGGAATGTGTATGTTTGTGTGTGGGGGGAATGTGTGTATGTTTGTGTGGGGGGGATGTGTATGTGTGTGTGGGGGGAAGTGTATGTTTGTGTGTGTGTGTGTGTGTGTGTGAATGTGTGGATTTGTGTGTGGGAATGTGTAGGTTTGTTTGTGGGGGAATGTGTACATTTGTGTGTGTGAGAAAGTGTATGTTTGTGTGTGGGGGAATATGTATGTTTGTCTATGGGGGGGGATGTGTATGTTTGTGTGTGGGGTTATGTGTATGTTTCTGCATGGGGGAATGTGTACATTTGTAGGGAAGGTGTACATTTGGAGGAATGTGTATGTTTGTGTTTGAGAATGTTTGGAGTGTTTGTGTGTGTGTGTGTGTGTGTGTGTGGGGGGGGGGGGGGGGGGGGGGGGGGGATGTGTATGTGTGTGGAGGAATGTATATATTTTTGTGGGGGGGGGGGGAAAATGTGTATGGTTGTGTGGGTGGGGGGGGGGGGGGGGGGAATGTGTATGTTTGTGTGGAGGGGAATGTGTATGTTTGTGGGGGGGGGGGGGGGGAATGTGTATGTTTGTGTGTATGGGAATGTGTACATTATGTGTGTGTGTGTGTGTGTGTGAGAGAATGTGTGGATTTGTGTGTGAGAATGTGTAGGTTTGAGTGTGGGGGCATATGTAGATTATTTGGGTGTATGGGAATGTGTATGTTTGTGTGTGTGTGT
>JAWPHD010026716.1:0-11768 GCA_037043455.1 Cyrtodaria siliqua | reverse complement strand
CCACCCAACCTGCCTGCCTACTCCCGCCCATCCCACTCGAAACTGGATTTTTTAAATTATTTGTTGACATATTTCTGTGTTGTTTTGGTCTATCCTTACACAGATATAGCTATGTTGCATGTTGCCCCCCCACCCACCAACTCGAAACTCATTTTTCCTTTTATTTAAATATTTATGTGTTTGTTTTGGTAAATTCTACACATAGCTAGTGGTCTGCCCCCTTCCCCCCCCCCCCTCCCTCCCCCCCCCCCCCCCCCCCCACTCACAAACTCGATTAATTTTATTTTTATTTGTTTACATTTCTATGTTGTTTAGGTCATTACTTACACATAGCTGCTTACACATCATATGTTGTCCCACCCCCACAGCCTCTCAACCCCACCCCCCACACCCCCATCCCACTTGAAACTCGATTTTTTTTATTATATATTATTACATATTTCTGTGTTGTTTTTGTGAATTCATACACATAGCTATGTTGCCCACCCCCCTCCCCACACCCACACCCACACTCGAAAGTGGATTTTTTATTTATATTTTTTTTTACATATTCTGTGTTGTTTTGGTTAAATTTTTACACATATAGCTATGTTGTCCCCCTTCCACCTATATCAGTGATGCCCCCCCCCCCCCCCCCCCCGACCCCCACTACTGATTTATGAGCTCCCCTCACATATTTGGATATTAACATTTTAATTTCAACGCAATCTTTTACATATAAAACAATAGATTACATTCAGATACACAGATGAAATATCAATAAAACAAAAACTGAATTGAGACCACAATAAAAATTGCCAGATATCCCCTCCCTTCCTGAGTTGCCTTTCGACCACAAATTTCTTTAAAAGGACAGCAATTTTGGATTAAAATTTCACACCCTGCCCCAAATTTTACTATACTTTGTATGAGATTCTAACAATAATTTTATAATCGGCCCGAGTTCTATATCCGCCCACCAAACGCCCCCACACCCCCACACCCCTACCAACCCCACCCCCACATTGGCTTAGCCTTGTTTTCTGATGGTATATACTGACTCCTAAAAAGTAGGTAATTGTTACCAGCATTGACCTACCTTTTTGACTTATAATAAAAGGGCCACGTGTGGATTCGTTGTGGTCAATAAAACCAAGATTTGATATCACTGCTGACTCTTCTTGCATGATCGTAAGAGGCGATTAAAAGGGATTTTAAAGTTGAAGTTACAGTTAATCTGCTTCACCAGCGGTGATGAAGTTTCTGAATGTATGTCTCATAGTTTTAACATATCCGAAATGGCGCCAAATGAGCAGACTGTTACATCGCAAACAATGATTTCTGTTCCAGATGCCGTTCACAGATGTTCGAGTCAAAACAAAACAGGTAGGAAACGTTTTCATTTTTCATTTTCTGAACATAATTTTGTTAACATAATCGTGCCTTATTATTATTATTTGTGTATTGCATTAAACATGTTTATTTGTTAATGTATTGTACGTATATATGCATGCAAACATCGCGTCCATTTAACTCGGGGAATGAATTCGGCCGTTTCGATCACAGCTTAAAGGTAATTAGTAACATTCCTCTTGAGGTTCTACTGTTATATAATTATATAATTTATACAAATAGGTCATTGTTACCAACATTGACCTACCTTTTTGACTTATAATGCAAGAGTTCCGTGAGGTTCGGTGAATGTGTGTGTGTGTTGTGGGGGGGGGGGGGGGGGGGGAGGTTTTTTTTCCATTACAATCAATAATTGATACCACTGCTTGACTCTTGCATGATCGTAAAAGGTGATTAATAGGTTTTTCAAATAGGAGTTTCAGTAAGACGTGTTTTTCCAGCGGTTGTGAAGTTTCTGAATCCATGTCTCATAATTTTATGTCTTGGATCCAGAAAGGTCATATCCGTCATGGCGCCATAACAATTATTTTGTGTTGCGGTGCCGTAAAACACAATTTATAGTTCAGCTGTTACATCGCAATTTATGATTTCTGTTCTAGATGCAGCCACAGACGTTTGTGTCATCACAAAAACAGGTAGGAATTGTTTTCATTTTTCATTTTCTAAAAATTATTTTTAGTTAACAACATAAGTATGTCTTATTTATTATGTTATGCGTTAAACATGTTCAGCTGTTAATGTATTGTACGTATATATATGCATGCATATATATGCATGCAAACATCGCGTCCATTTTTCTCGTGGAATGAATTCGGCCGTTTCGATTACAGCTTAAAGGTAATTAGTAACTTTCTACTTGGGGTTAGACAGTTTGTACAATTCATACATAGTTATATATTGATAGCATCACTCTATTCCTATACAATTAGGTCAATGTTACCATAATGTTAAGTGGGAGTTTCAGTAAGATGTGTTTCTCCAATGGTTGTGACGTTTCTGAATCCATGTCTCATAGTTTTATGTCTTGGATCCAGAAAGTTCATATCAGCCATGGCGCAATATCAACTATCTTGTGTTGCGGTGCCGTAAAACGCAAGTTATAATTCAACTGTTACAACGCAAACTATGATTTCTGTTCTAGATGCAGCCACAGACGTTTGAGTCCTCACACAGACGGGTAGGAAATGTTTTTATTTTTCATTTTCTAAAAATTATTTTTAGTTAACAACATAAGTATGTCTTATTATTTATTATGTTATGCATTAAACATGTTCATCTGTTAATGTATTGTAAGTATATATATGAATGCAAACATCGCGTCCATTTTTCTCGTGGAATGAATTCGGCCGTTTCGATTACGGCTTAAAAGTAATTAGTAACTTCCTTCTTGGGGTTAGACAGTTTGTACAATTCATACATAGTTATATATTGATGGCATCACTCTATTCCTATACAATTAGGTCAATGTTACCAACATTAACCTAACTTTTTGAATTATAACGTAAGATTCTCGTGTGGTTCTGGGGTGGTCAGTCAGTTTAAGAATTGATACCACTGCTTGACTCTTGCATGATCGTAAGAGGCGATTATTAGCTAGGGTTTTACAAGTAGGAGTTTCAGTAAGATGTGTTTCTCCAATGGTTGTGAAGTTTCTAAATCCATGTCTCATAGTTTTACGTCTTGGATCCAAACAGTTCATATCTGCCATGGCACCATATCAACTATCTTGTGTTGCGGTGCCGTAAAACGCAAGTTATAATTCAACTGTTACATCGCAAACTATGATTTCTGTTCCAGATGCAGCCACAGACGGTTGAGTCATCACAGTAACGGGTAGGAAATGGTTTAATTCAATTTTCTGAAGATAATTTTATTAACAACATAATTATGTCTGATTATTTATTATGTTATGCATTAAACATGTTCATCTGTTAATATATTGTACGTATACGCATGCAAACATCGCGTCCATTTCTCTCGTGGAATAAATTCGGCCGTTTCGATTACAACTTAAAGGTAATTAATAACTTTCTTCTTGGGGTTAGACAGTTTGTACAATTCATACATAGTTATATATTGATGGCATCACTCTATTCCTATACAATTAGGTCAATGTTACCAACATTGACCTATCTTTTGACTTATAACGCAAGATTCCCTTGTGGTTCTGGGGTGGTCAGTCAGTTTAAGAACTGATACCACTGCTTGACTCTTGCATGATCGTAAGAGAGGATTAATAGCTAGGGTTTTACAAGTAGGAGTTCCAGTAAATGTGTTTCTCCAATGGTTGTGAAGTTTCTGAATCCATGTCTCATAGTTTTATATCGTAGGTCCAGAACGTTCATATCCGTCAAGACGTCATATCAACTTTCTTGTGTTGCGGTGCCGTAAAACGCAAGTTATAATTCAACTGTTATATCGCAAACTATGATTTCTGTTCCAGATGCAGCCACAGACGTTTGAGTCATCACAATAACGGGTAGGAAATGTTTTCATTTTTCATTTTCTGAAAATAATTTTGTTAACAACATAATTATGCCTTATTATTTATTGTGCTATGCATTTAACATGTCCATCTGTAATGCATTGTACGTATATATGAATGCATACAGCGCGTCCATTTTTATATGCGTGCATACAGCGCGTCCATTTTTCTCGTGGAATGAAATCGGCCGTTTAAAGGTAATAAGTAACTTTCCTCTTGGGCTATCTATATGAGTTCTTGTACTCAGAGCAAAAAGTTTATCAGACTATTTCAACTACATCTCGTAGTCTCTTCATCAACTGTTATACTGGTCATCACGTGACGTAGGAAGGTCACGTGACAACAGGAGAGTCGGTTACTCCAGACCCTCGTCTCGGTTGAGAGATGGTTGTCGCTACTTGATAGCAATCGCCTCCTTTACGCGTCTTTTGATGTGCACATCCTCTGGGAGTAATTACATTGGAGTTCTCCCACTTGATGGAATGTCCAGTTTCCTCAAAATGTCTTTTATACAAGATTATTGGATCTTGTGGTATCTTCCCGCTTCACCAACATAATCAGAGTCACATTGTTCGCATTTGATGTAATGCACCACGCCACGTTTCTTTAAGGGTAGGTTTTATCTTTTACATGTGTCAATTACTGTCTTAATGAATTAAAAGGTTAGTGAAGCACATTGAGATTGTATTTCTTGAAAACCATGTGCATTATTTCTGATGTACCTCTCACATAGGGAAGTCTTCCTCTCTCCATTTCCTTTATTCTTCCCTATGTGAGAGGGATATCAGAAGAACTGCACAGTGTTTTCAAGCAATACAATGTCAATACGTTTCACTAACCCGTTAATTCAATAAGACAGTAATTGACACATGTAGACGCTAAAACACATCACTTAAAGAAATGTGGCGAGGTGTATTACATCAAATGCGAGCAATATGACCCAATTATGTTGGTTAAACGCGAAGATCTTTAGATATCAGACTTAAAGAACACAGCACAAGATCCAACTCAGCTATAAAAGAACATTGTGAGAAAACTGGACTGGACATTCCATCAAGCCGCAGAACACCAAGGCAATTATTACCTCAGAGGATGTGTTAAAAGACACGTAAAGGAGGCGATTGCTATCAAGCAGCGGCAGCCATCTCTCAACCGAGACGGTGGTCAATAAGATCAAGAATTGATACCACTGCTTGACTCTTGCATGATCGTAAGAGGTGATTAATAGGGTTTTACTAGTAGAAGTTTCAATAAAATGCGTTTCTCCAGCGGTTGTGAAGTTTCTGAATCCATGTCTCATAGTTTTATGTCTTGGATTCAGAAAGTTCATATCCGTCGTGGCGCCATATCAACTATCGTGAGTTGCGGTGCCGTAAAACTCAAGTTATAATTCCACTGTTACATCGCAAACTATGATTTATGTTCTAGATGCTGCAACAGACGTTCGAGTCGAAAGAAAAACAGGTAGGAAATATTTTCGTTTTTGTGTCGCCTTTTCGAAGAAAAATGCGATACATAGGGATCACTTTATCGTTCGTCCGTCCGTCAGTCTGTCCGTCAGTCCGTCAGTCCTTTATTTATATTACATAGATGCTGGAAACCTTTATTTATGTTACAGAGATGCTGGAAACCTTTATGTTACAGAGATGCTGGAAACCTTTATTTTTGTTACAGTAATGCTGGAAACCTTTATTTATGTTACAGAGATGCTGGAAATCTTTATTTATGTCACAGTAATGTTGGAAACCTTTATTTATGTTACAGAGATGCTGGAAACCTTTATTTATGTTACAGAGATGCTGGAAATCTTTATTTATGTTACAGATATGCTGGATGCCTTTATGTTAGAGATGCTGGAACCCTTTATTTATGTTACACATATGTTGGAACCCTTTATTTATGTTACAGACATGCTGGAAACCTTTATTTATGTTACAGAGATGCTGGAGCCCTTTATTTATTTTACACAAATGTTGGAACCCTTTATGTTACAGAGATGTTGGAACCCTTTATTTATGTTACAGATATGTTGGAACCCTTTATTTATGTTACAGAGATGCTGGAAATCTTTATTTATGTTTCAGAGATGCTGGAAGGCTTTATTTATGTTACACAAATGCTGGAACCCTTTATTTATGTTACATAGATACTGGAAACCTTTAATTATGTTAGAGATGCTGGAAACCTTTTTTATGTTACAGTAATGCTGGAAACCTTTATTTATGTTACAGAGATGCTGGAACCCTTAATTTATGTTACAGAGATGCTGGATGCCTTTATTTATGTTACAGAGATGCTGGAACCATTTATTTATGTTAAACAAATATGCTGGAATCCTTTATTTATTTTACAGAGATGCTGGAAATCTTTATTTATGTTACACATATGTTAGAACCCTTTATTTATGTTACAGATATGCTGGAAACCTTTATTTATGTTACAGAGATGCTGAAATTCTTTATGTTACACATATGCTGGAACCTTTTATTTATGTTACACAAATGTTGGAACCCTTTATTTATGTTACAGTAATTCTGGAAACCTTTATTTATGTTACAGAGATGCTGGAAATCTTTATTTATGTTACAGACATGCTGGAAACATTTATTTATGTTACAGAGATGCTGGAACCCTTTATTTATGTTACACACATATGCTGGAATCGTTTATTTCTGTTACAGAGGTGCTGGAAATCTTTATTTATGTTACACATATGTTTGAACTCTTTATTTATGTTACAGAGATGCTGGAAACCTTTATTTATGTTACCGAGATGCTGGAAACCTTTATTTATGTTACACAAATTCTGGAAACCTTTATTCATGTTACAGATATGCTGGAAACCTTTATTGATGTTACAGAGATGCTGGAGCCCTTTATTTATTTTACACAAATGTCGGAACCCTTTATTTATGTTACAGAGATGCTGGAAATCTTTATTTCTGTTACAGACATGCTGGAACCCTTTATTTATGTTACAGAGATGCTGGAAGCCTTTATTTATGTTACAGAGATGCTGGAACCCTTTATTTATGTTACAGAAATGCTGGAACCCTTAATTTATGTTAGAGAGATTTTGTAACCCTTTATTTATGTTACAGAGGTGCTGGAACCCTTTATTTATGTTACAGAGATGCTGGAAAACCTTTATTAATGTTACACATATGTTGCAGAAATGCTGGAACCCTTAATTTATGTTAGAGAGATTTTGTAACCCTTTATTTATGTTACAGAGATGCTGGAACCCTTTATTTATGTTACAGAGATGCTGGAAAACCTTTATTGATGTTACACATATGTTGGAACCCTTTATTTATGTTACAGAGATGCTGGAAACCTTTATTAATGTTACAGAGATGCTGGAAACCTTTATTGATGTTACACAAATGCTGGAAACCTTTATTTATGTTACAGACATGCTGGAAACCTTTATTGATGTTACAGAGATGCTGGAGCCCTTTATTTATGTTACACAAATGTTGGAACCCTTTATTTATGTTACAGAGATGCTGGAAACCTTTATTTATGTTACAGAGATGCTGGAAACCTTTTTTTATGTTACAGAGATGCTGGAAACCTTTATTTATGTTACAGAGATGCTGGAACCCTTAATTTATGTTACAGAGATGCTGGATGCCTTTATTTATGTTATAAAAATATGCTGGAATCCTTTATTGATGTTACAGAGATGCCGGAGCCCTTTATTTATGTTACACAAATGTTGGAACCCTTTATTTATGTTACAGAGATGCTGGAAACCTTTATTTATGTTACAGAGATGCTGGAATCCTTTATTTATGTTACAGAGATGCTGGAACCCTTTATTTATGTTACAGAGATGCTGGAACCCTTAATTTATGTTACAGAGATGCTGGATGCCTTTATATATGTTATACAAATATGCTGGAATCCTTTATTTATGTTACAGAGATGCTGGAAAACCTTTATTTATGTTACACATATGTTGGAACCCTTTATTTATGTTACAGAGATGCTGCAAACCTTTATTCATGTTACAGAGATACTGGAAACCTTTATTTATGTTACACAAATGCTGGAAACCTTTATTTATGTTACAGACATGCTGGAAACCTTTATTGATGTTACAGAGATGCTGGAGCCCTTTATTTATGTTACACAAATGTTGGAACCCTTTATTTATGTTACAGAGATGCTGGAAACCTTTATTTATTTACAGAGATGCTTGAAATCTTTATTTATGTTACAGAGATGCTGGATGCCTTTATTTATGTTACATAGATGCTGGAACCCTTTATTTATGTTATACAAATATGCTGGAGCCCTTTATTTATGTTACAGAGATGCTGGAAAACCTTTATTTATGTTACACATATGTTGGAACCCTTTATTTATGTTACAGAGATGCTGGAAACCTTTATTCATGTTACAGAGATGCTGGAAACCTTTATTCATGTTACACAAATGCTGGAAACCTTTATTTATGTTACAGACATGCTGGAAACCTTTATTCATGTTACAGAGATGCTGGAGCCCTTTATTTATGTTACACAAATGTTGGAACCCTTTATTTATGTTACAGAGATGCTGAAAACCTTTATTTATGTTACACATATGTTGGAAACCTTTATTTATGTTACAGAGATGCTGGAAACCTTTATTCATGTTACAGAGATGCTGGAAAACTTTATTGATGTTACACAAATGCTGGAGCCCTTTATTTATGTAACAGACATGCTGGAAACCTTTATTGATGTTACAGAGATGCTGGAGCCCTTTATTTATGTTACACAAATGTTGGAACCCTTTATTTATGTTACAGAGATGCTGGAAACCTTTATTTATGTTACAGAGATGCTGGAATCCTTTATTTATGTTACATACATGCTGGAAACCTTTATTGATGTTACAGAGATGCTGGAAAACCTTTATTTATGTTACACATATGTTGGAACCCTTTATTGATGTTACAGAGATGCTGGAAACCTTTATTAATGTTACAGATATGCTGGAAACCTTTATTGATGTTACACATATGTTGGAACCCTTTATTTATGTTACAGAGATGCTGGAAACCTTTATTCATGTTACAGAGATGCTGGAAACCTTTATCTATGTTACACAAATGCTGGAAACCTTTATTTATGTTACATACATGCTGGAAACCTTTATTGATGTTACCGAGATGCTGGAAAACCTTTATTTATGTTACAGATATGTTGGAACCCTTTATTTATGTTACAGGGATGCTGGAAACCTTTATTAATGTTACAGAGATGCTGGAAACCTTAATTGATGTTACACAAATGCTGGAAACCTTTATTTATGTTACAGACATGCTGCAAACCTTTATTGATGTTACAGAGATGCTGGAGCCTTTATTTATGTTACACAAATGTTGGAACCCTTTATTTATGTTACAGAGATTCTGGAAACCTTTATTTATGTTACAGAGATGCTGGAAATCTTTATTTATGTTACAGAGATGCTGGAACCCTTTATTTATGTAACAGAGATGCTGGAACCCTTTATTTATGTTAGAGAGATGCTGGAAACCTTTATTCATGTTACAGAGATGCTGGAAAAACTTTATTGATGTTACACAAATGCTGGAGCCCTTTATTTATGTTACAGACATGCTGGAAACCTTTATTGATGTTACAGAGATGCTGGAGCCCTTTATTTATGTTACACAAATGTTGGAACCCTTTATTTATGTTACAGAGATGCTGGAAACCTTTATTTATGTTACAGAGATGCTGGAATCCTTTATTTATGTTACATACATGCTGGAAACCTTTATTGATGTTACAGAGATGCTGGAAAACCTTTATTTATGTTACACATATGTTGGAACCCTTTATTGATGTTACAGAGATGCTGGAAACCTTTATTAATGTTACAGAGATGCTGGAAACCTTTATTGATGTTACACATATGTTGGAACCCTTTATTTATGTTACAGAGATGCTGGAAACCTTTATTCATGTTACAGAGATGCTGGAAACCTTTATCTATGTTACACAAATGCTGGAAACCTTTATTTATGTTACATACATGCTGGAAACCTTTATTGATGTTACAGAGATGCTGGAAAACCTTTATTTATGTTACAGATATGTTGGAACCCTTTATTTATGTTACAGGGATGCTGGAAACCTTTATTAATGTTACAGAGATGCTGGAAACCTTTATTGATGTTACACAAATGCTGGAAACCTTTATTTATGTTAAAGACATGCTGGAAACCTTTATTGATGTTACAGAGATGCTGGAGCCCTTTATTTATGTTACACAAATGTAGGAACCCTTTATTTATGTTACAGAGATGCAGGAAACCTTTGTTTATGTTACAGAGATGCTGGAAATCTTTATTTATGTTACAGAGATGCTGGAACCCTTTATTTATGTAACAGAGATTTTGGAACCCTTAATTTATGTTAGAGATTTTGGAACCCTTTATTTATGTTACAGAGATGCTGGAACCCTTAATTTATGTTACAGAGATGCTGGAGCTCTTTATTTATGTTATACAAATATGCTGGAATCCTTTATTTATGTTAGAGATGCTGGAAAACCTTTATTTATGTTACACATATGTTGGAACCCTTTATTTATGTTACAGAGATGCTGGAAACCTTTATTCATGTTACAGAGATGCTGGAAACCTTTATTGATGTTACAGAGATGCTGGAAACCTTTATTCATGTTACAGAGATGCTGGAAACCTTTATTGATGTTACACAAATGCTGGAAACCTTTATTTATGTTACAGACATGCTGGAAACCTTTATTTATGTTACACAAATGCTGGAGCCCTTTATTTATGTTACACAAATGTTGGAACCCTTTATTTATGTTACAGAGATGCTGGAAACCTTTATTTATGTTACAGAGATGCTGGAAAACCTTTATTTATGTTACACATATGTTGGAACCCTTTATTTATGTTACAGAGATGCTGGAAACCTTTATTAATGTTACAGAGATGCTGGAAACCTTTATTGATGTTACACAAATGCTGCAAACCTTTATTTATTTTACAGACATGCTGGAAACCTTTATTGATGTTACAGAGATGCTGGAGCCCTTTATTTATGTTACACAAATGTTGGAACCCTTTATTTATGTTACAGAGATGCTGGAATCCTTTATTTATGTTACAGAGATGCTGGAAACCTTTTTATATGTTACAGAGATGCTGGAAATCTTTATTGATGTTACAGAGATGCTGGAACCTTTTATTTATGTAACAGAGATGCTGGAAATCTTTATTTATGTTACAGAGATGCTGGAACCCTTTATTTATGTAACAGAGATGCTGGAACCCTTAATTTATGTTAGAGATTTTGGAACCCTTTATTTATGTTACAGAGATGCTGGAACCCTTAATTTATGTTACAGAGATGCTGGAGCCCTTTATTTATGTTATACAAATATGCTGGAATCCTTTATTTATGTTAGAGATGCTGGAAAACCTTTATTTATGTTACACATATGTTGGAACCCTTTATTTATGTTACAGAGATGCTGGAAACCTTTATTCATGTTACAGAGATGCTGGAAACCTTTATTGATGTTACAGAGATGCTGGAAACCTTTATTTATGTTACAGAGATGCTGGAAACCTTTATTGATGTTACACAAATGCTGGAAACCTTTATTTATGTTACAAACATGCTGGAAACCTTTATTTATGTTACACAAATGCTGGAGCCCTTTATTTATGTTACACAAATGTTGGAACCCTTTATTTATGTTACAGAGATGCTGGAAACCTTTATTTATGTTACAGAGATGCTGGAAAACCTTTATTTATGTTACACATATGTTGGAACCCTTTATTTATGTTACAGAGATGCTGGAAACCTTTATTAATGTTACAGAGATGCTGGAAACCTTTTATTGATGT
>JAWPHD010026715.1:0-11776 GCA_037043455.1 Cyrtodaria siliqua | reverse complement strand
TTATTTAAAATCGCAACTAAACTGTAGGCCTAGTCGGCTGTAATTTACGTTTTGAATGAACTGTGGATAATTGCAAGTGAATACTTCACAATTCCAGGATTTTAATGAGCAAAAAGACAGACCTATTCATGTGTTACCTATTGTTATGGTTGAATGATGTAACAAATACTTGTAGAACATGTACAGTTACTAAAAATACTGTCAACTTGAGCTACTCAAGCCCCGAGTCAAGGTCATGTCATGTAGACCACATGAGTCATGTCGCTTTCGCCTCGATTAGGGACACCGACAGACATAAACAAAACAAAGGATGAAAGGTATGTACATTACTCGGTTCTGTCTCCGTTAAAAATTTAATAATAATATAGCACTGATGTATTATTTCTATGATGAGACCCTTCCAGTAGGGTCTATGTTCACTGAAAATTGTTCCCCAAAAAAAGTTTGCTTTGTTCTCCAAAAAAAAAAAAATCCATTCATTTTTATTATTTTGTTCCCTTGGCCTTGTTCTTGTTCCCCAAAAATACTACCAATAACGGACAATGTTCCATTGTTCCCCAAAAATAAATGGCCTTGTCCCCCAAACCCCCTCTATGACCGCAGAGCCAGAAATGCACCGTTGCTCCCCCCCCCCCCCCCCCCCCCCCCCCCCCCCCCCCCACCCCCCCCCCCCCCCCCCCCCCCCCACACACACACCAAGTTTGCATATAGCTACAGCAGTACTGTAAAGATTAACACATATACTGTACATGTATAAAAAAAACAATTGTTGCACCTTCTGTCAAGTGGCATCTCCAATCTCCAGCTTTGAGACTGAGCCTAGCCTTGGGTAAGCTAAAGCTATAAACTTTTAATATATTTGACCCCTGTGATATAGGTTAATTAAGCTAATGATATGGCAATATTTTTAGCCACCCCAGAGAGTGGAATTTAAAAAGTGTACCTAAGCTACTCGATCTATCTTACTAGCAAATGTTAACATTTCGAGCCGCCCCATAGAGGGAAATTCGGGAATACATGTCTATGGTTCTTTAACGTGGTTTTTATAAATGAAGATTTTAATAAGCTTGAGAAACATTAGATTTATTTGAGTGGCAGAACACGATTTCTACAGATTTTTTTTATTATTCTCATTAAAGTAGCCATCCCGCCAACAATTCAAAATTTATAAACATTATGTACACTGTTTTCTAAACCTACTGATGACAAAGTATATATATAACTTACATATTTTGAGAATCCAAAATCTACATACACAGTATATTATTAAACAGCTTTAACCAGCCGGACCAAACCCCAAAACTGGAGTGTCGAATTAAGAGTTACCATCATTTTACTGATATTCAGTCACGGGTAGGGGCTGGCGTGGCGCAGTCGGTAGCGTGGCGGATTTGTAACCGGAGGCCCCGGGTTCAATCCTCCTTTGTGCCACTGAATTCCGTCGGTGTGTCCTTGGGCAAGACACTTTACCTTAGCCTCGTCCGTCGGATGGGGACGTAAACCGGGCGGTCCCGTGTATCGGTCTATCCTCCGAGCACGTTAAAGAACCATAGGAATCTATTCGATAATAAGAGTAGGGCAGGTTCCCGGATTCCTATGTATCCTTCCCCTCTCTCTGGGGCGGCTCTAAATAACCTATACTGTGTTGATGAGCCGTTAAACAACATTCAATTCAATTCAATCACGGGTATTCTAAGAACCTATTAATAAACTTATACTTTTAATCGGCACATATACATTGTTATATGACCAGAACACCTGGATAGAGTTTCGATAAACGGGTTTCTAGTGTAATTTTGCAGTTATTTGGCGGGATAGCTACTTAAAAAAAAAAGAGGAGTGATAAGGGAGTCTGGTCAGGTTACAAAAACACAATTATGTTTTTTGCCTAACTATAAGTATAATTGTCCCAGCGCATTGGGATACTTTACTTTTTTGTTTTTTTATTGAGATATTGTGAAAATCTATCACATAAAACAATGGATACACGTTGATACAACATGAAAGTTTCTCTATGATGTTGACTGTTTACAGCGATATTATTAAAGACCGCCCCAGTTAAATTACAAATAATAGAACACTTTAAAGGGACATATGGCAATCTTGAAGATTTTGTCGAACATTAGTATTAGTTTAGTATCGATTTCACTTTAAAACTTCTTGCATATATTTAAATAAAATTAAGATGTGTTATTTGTCTTCGTTATTCTACCATAGGTTTAAATATATGATTGTTGCAATAATATCAGCAATTAGTAATAATATATAAATTATACAGTTATACTATTATTATTATAGAGAAATTGAATAATATACAGGCATTTCATATCTCATCCTTTCCGTCGATGTGTTCTTGGGAAAGACACTTTCCCTTAGCCTCATCCTTCGGATGGGGACGTTAACCGGGCGGTCCCGTGGGAGGGGGGGGGGGGGGGGGGTGGGGGGGGGGGGGGGAAAGAAGGTGAAATATATTGAAAATTTGTATCATAATAGTAGCGCCCCTCTTCGCACTTTCCATAGCGCCCGGGAGCTACTGTTAGAGGAAATACGGTATATACGACAGCCCAAGTTAAATTTCCTTTAAAAATAACAGGACACTCTGTCGATTCATGTGAAATTCCATGGCTTATAAAAAACTTATATATTTTTCACCACCATCCTTTTTAACAACTTGTTTTGTTCATTTCAGAGACTCATCATCTCGTTTCCAGATGCCCTTCGTTCTTCAAATACCAATGCAACCCTGAAAGACGTGGACTTAACCAAAAAGGTTGACTATAATGTGATCGCAAGATTCTAAACTCCAGGAAATATATTAATTTAATTAGGCCAAATCAGAAACGCGGTTAATTTTTCTTCGGCCTTATGCGTTACAGTGTATACTTTTACTGCGTATCCCGCATGTGTTCGCCTGATCATGATGGTGATCATGATGGTGACTTCAATTTGGCAATCCCGAGGACTGAGCAGACGTTATTTTTTTAAAGAATGAAAAAATGAACATAATTATACCTCACAGAGACTCACTATATAATGTGTAAAGCTGTTAAAAAACACCAAATGTATACAATGTCATACTGCTCACATCAAAAAAATATTTTGGTGTTTAATATCATTTTAACATATTTTAGGCCATATATGACGATTGATTTTTTTGTTGTAAGTATGAAGTAAATTTCATTATTGTAGTATTTAATAGATGTTAAGTTTATAAATATAATATAAATAAAATATTGTATTATTTATTCTTTGGTTCAGTTGAATCTATGTAAAAAGAAAAGTTTCCATTTGCGTACAGTCATGTATCTGAAATTGAAAAACTGCCTTTTGGGAACACAAGGTTATTTTAATCTATTTATTGTTTATTCAAGCTTTTGAAATAGATCTTTTGTAATTAAAGTGACGCATGGGCCGACGATGGCAATCTTGAAGTGTACATCAATCACTGAAATTAGCATCTCGAAACATGTTTTGCTGTAATTAGCGGTACTCGTCTGATAAAGCAAATGTCACTGGTCTAGCCTGGTCAAGTAAAATTCATCGGGTTGAAGAGTGCATAAAACATATCCGCATGACTGATATATTTATATGAGAACTGAACACTTATTTTTGTGTCAACTGCTTAGGATGGCAGACACTTGTCGATCACTTTGTCCATCGTCGTCCGTCCGTCATGCTTTAACCTGCAACTTAACCTTTGCCATCAATTGAAAAGTATTTTAAATATGTTCATGAAACTTCACACACATCTTCATCTCAAGGAATGTTGTTACACATGTGCAATACCTCTGACTTTCATTTTGGCAGAGTTTTGCCCTATTTATCAGCCTAACCTGCGACCTAACCTTGGAAATAAGCAAACAGCACTGTCAGCAGGCGAAGCAAGTATTCATGGATGATGGAACACACTTCTAGTTCAAGGTCGACTTAGAGACCGATTCCCACTAATTACAGTCTGGAAACTGATATTTCCATGTCTATGCTAGTTTGACATATTAAGCCGTTATATTTGTTTTGTCAAGTGTCGGTGTAGACTGTAGTGGACAGTGCGGTGCACTTAAAAGCACAGGATCCGGGTTCAAGACTCAACGGCGCCACTGAGTTTCCTCAGTGTGTTCGTTATTTCCAATTAGCCTCGTCCATCGTAAGGGGACATAAATCCTCCTATATCGAAGTCTATTCTCCTGTTTAATAAGCAAAAGTAGAAGTAGAGCGGTTTCCCAGATTCCAGTGAGACACCTACCCTGACCAGATGTGCCTTTTTATTTTGTTTATGGGTGGGGTGAGTGATGGTGGTGGTGACGGGCAGGAGGGGCCGTAGAGGGATAACCAAATAAATTGGACTGCAGCTTTGTTTTAGTATTTAGATTTTAAATATGACTGTGATGCTCGCCAATAAAAAATAAATAAAAAAAACATTAACACACCAGTGGGTGGCCACCATAATTGCAGATTGGCCATCAAAATGCACAACGAAAAGTTGAACAGCGGTCAATCTTTTAAATGTAGGCTACCGACTACTTTTGCTACAGGCTACTTTTCAGACTTTAGCGTGAGCCCCTTCACCGAATACCGAATATGCACCTGTAGACGTTCAATGACTGACAGCGACACTCGTTATATTTTTTGACCGACAGTGCCGAGTCGGAAAGTTTTATCGTTTTGATAAAGAAATACCATGATGTTCGTAACATGTAGTACAACGTCATGTACTATTTAAGCTTAAACAACATATTTTTAGTATCTCCTTGTATTTCATTAGAAAAGAACACGAAGTGTTACCATTTTTAAATGCATTTTAACAATGGCATCTCTTACGAGTTATTTCCCCTCGCTTCGAAATTTTAAATGGGTGAATCTCGCAATTTCTCGCGCAGTAAAGCATCTAAAAGTCAATACAGCTGAAGATGACGAAACTTAAAGGGGAACTTAAAGTTTAATCATGCAAACTTGTTACAATCTTCCAGATTACGCGTTTAAAAAAAAAGAAAACGGCCGTTTCACTTTTTTTTACGTTGACGGAAAATGACGTTCTACTTTCCGTTGTCATGTGTTGCTATGATAAGTGGACGGCGGAGCTAAAAACCACTCTGCTTCCCACCTGAATATGTCTAATAGACATTGCTTAATTTCCAGGCCAACAAAAATGAAGAAAACAATAGCCGTCAAAGAGTATGCAATGTTAAAAATAGATCACATATCCTTATTGGTCGAACAACGTACAATACTGTTTTCCGTGGTACAGTATAACGTCTTACAGACCGTTTGTTTAGTGCATTTCTTCATTTAAATTACACGTGTTAGACCTTTAATCAACACTTTGATACATAGTTAGGCAAGTTTGTGTATTTACACGTTTTAGACCTTTAATCAACACTTTGATACATAGTTAGGCAAGTTTGTGTATTTACACGTGTTAGACCTTTAATCAACATTTAATACACAGTTAGGCAAGTTTGCGTATTTATATGTTTATATCAACCCTATCATCACCTACACAATGTATTCACTATTCATCCAAACACGTGGTGTAATCTTTGAAATCGATTTCCAGATTTTAATAAATGCGTGGCACAATATTCAGGTTTGTGTTTTGTTCTCACATATTTTAACAAAGATGACTTCTAATTCATGATCATGATTGACATATTCCTTAATTGTTCCTTATTATAATTGTGTGTCTCATACATCCTGATTCTATACAAACTGACGAAATTATACATATATTTATATAGGCAAATTACATCTACTTTTCCGAAACAAACAAATAAATAAAACTTGGACACACTATTTCACGGTTGTTAAATGTTCATACACGACAATTTGGATGAAATAAACGTTAAACAGCTATTACCATTATGCCTGAAGACAACGCCGCTTCTAATCACACCAGTCCATAATGATGATCCTGGGTTAACTCTGAGCAATGGAGATGCCTTGTATATCACGGGGTATTGGTGTCGGTCAAAGCATTCAACTAACGAATTTATCCAGTCAAGGTTTATTTTATGGCCCTTTTTATCTTTTATTACATTAACATTCGAATCTGTAAAAAAGGAAGAAGAGAATAATACCTTACTTGAAAATCAAATCTAGACATTGATTTACGAAAAAAGTATTCTGAAAGAGAAAGTGTACGTTTATAAAAACGAAACTAAAAACGCTATCTTGTTAAAACGAACATGTGTATACAGAATGCAGCAATATTGATCTAGTTTTGGTATTTGAAATAACAACACGCTTTCCAAGATTTACAATTGTAACTGTACCGTGACTACTTAAACAAATTAATCATCAGCAGAAACTGATATTTTAGTTATAAAATAAAAATGAATTACCCTTGACAATCCATTGATAAATAAAACAGCACACTTTATATAGCATGCAAACATTGTTTTTGATCGGGTATTGCCAATGTAAAATGAATGTTGCCCATGCAAAAGTTGGTTAAACGTATTAAAAAAACACTTTGTTTAGCAAATGGGTTTATTTGAGACAATTAGTGCAACAATAAATCATTGGAAACATTTTATTGGCGACTCAAGGGCATGAGACAACAGGTTTTGATGGCATTTGTTAGTAGAATATAGCATCCATGCTTATTTAAATCTTGATAGTGTGCCAATCATGGTAGGTGTAGATACCAGCTTTGCCTTTTTTTCCTAGGGATAAAAAACTAAGTCAACATGTGTAAAATGACTATTTCAATTGTTATTAGGGTATGCTATCAATTCCCATTCAGTTTTTATATGGTAATTTACTGTTCTACACTATTTTGATACTGTATAAAACTAAGTTTTCCATAATGTCAAATGCATGGTACATAAAATGGAGGTCAAATAAGTGCAAAATCGTTATTTTATAGTTTTATACTCAAATGAATGGTACTGTACATGTGCTTTTGAGAGATTCGGATAACATTCACTATTGTTAAAATTGGCATGTTTAGAGAACCTAGAACCTGGTGTAAATCCCCTGAGGCCTTTTTGCCTCTAACGGTTCTTAGGCAGTAGCTCTATTGTTAACTCGTTTATGCTTGTGATGTCATATCGTGCAGTTATTAATAGTTATAGTTGTTCGTTTCTGTTCGTGTTTGTGGTTGTCTATGATCCTTGAATGCTACATTTCCTGTTCGACTTTTATATTTACTTTTGGTGCAAAATAACCTATTACAAATCACAGTTATAGGACAATAATTTCAGAAATGTTGCTGTCATATATTGAAAAGAGTAAATCTAAATCCGAAACTAAATATCATTTTCTTTCATTTAAAAAATCGTTTTACCCAATTGATGCTATACATCATTATGCTCTGTAGTAGTGAGCTATTTGAAGATAATGTGGTGTTTGATATTATAACAAATGATATGATTTTATTTGGTGCTGGTAATTATATTATGTGTGGTGACATGAATTCAAGAACAGCAACTCGAAATGATGTTGTTGCATTTGACTCTTTACATATTGATGATAAATATAAAGTTGACACGTTTCTGAAAGATACTAAGAAGATAGCGTTTGTAATCTAAATGGATTGTCCTTTAGTCTATATACAGAAAAGGTAAACACCAGTTTATGAATAAAGTGATCCCTATGTGCCTGCCATGCTACCGCGCAACACAACATTCAATCTATTTGTGTTTAACGATATTTATGCAACTAGAAATCTTGACAGTGCCTCCAAATCAAAAACACCTGCAAGTGCAGGATTGAATATTAGCCTCACTCCTTTAAAGGCCTTATAGTTCCAAGTGATGCATTTGTTTTAAAACTGTATTTCGAAATTTTGAAGTTTGGCTATTTTGCAAAAATATACATATATAAGGGTGAGAAAATACATACATCTACAAAATACCTTTCAAAAAGCACTGGATCTCCGAGGGGATGCGAAATAGTTGGAATGAATTAATAGATGGGGAAAAAACATTTATACAGTGCTACAGGTTATAAAAACCCAAGCGCTTTCGGCTTACGCCTTCATAAGGGGTACACTAACACGAAAAGAACAAATAAACAAAAACACTAAAATACACGGCAGTTTAAATAAAACTATATAAAAATAACCTATTGTTTGGCAGTGTTGCAGGGACTGATTACTTTGAATAGACACTCTAGAGCCAAATGTGATACTTATAAAAGAACATATCTGGTTTGATGAGGGTAAAACTGTACGCTGACATTTAGTTATTAACAGAGAGTGAATATGTGAAAATGATAAAACAACCCTACCTCAAAACCTAAAACCTATAATCGATACTGCAGGATACAGTATAAAGCAACAATAACTTTACATAACGCACTATTTTTACAAATAGTATTCGTACATGATAAACATGATAAATTCTGCAAGATTTCTAGGTCGGACATCTTCCAGTCAGCTGTTTTAAAGTCGCACTGTGGTTCCGTACTATACTATATTTTTTTTCTAATCTTTAAAGCTGGTGCGGTAAAACGGCTATTGATAGCTCAGCGTTTATTGGCGAGTGTAGATTAAAGAGGACTGCTCTACCCTCTACCAAAATTCATGCTCGATCGCATGTGAAATGGTCGCTTTGTATTAAAACTATAATTTTACACCAGTCCAGTCATTTTTGACTGGGTCGCTATTTATTTCTATAAAACTAACAGGTATCAACTGCTTCATGAAACACAGTCAAATCATATACCAATTTACAAAACCCATACCATTTTCAATACACCGTCTGAAATAGAGGAGGCGGCGATGCCAATAATGGTAAATGTAATGTGGGTCAAACAATCAATCCACAATAACGTGTTTATGGAGAGTAAGGTAGAAAGAATTGGACAGTATAAATTGATAGTCATCATTAAATATTGGTTTAAAGTATTGACATGCGATAAATGCTAAATGCATAAATGTTATATACAATATGATGCTAAACGACATACAACAAACCCAAATAAACAAATCTGAGTATCTTCGGTACAGATATTACTTTAGCAATTGGTTTTTAATGACGTTTGGATTTTTCAAGGTGTAGAACATGTAAATGCCTTTATAACAGTGTTTATACAGAGACAAACCTACACTTGATACAACATTGAAATACACATGTATGAGAATCGACTAAGGCTAAAAAATATTCGCTGTTTCAAGAGCTTACGTCTAAAACTTATTTAGATATTGTTAGTCAGAAAATTCCGTGTGCCCTTGTCAGAACTGAGAGTTTCTTCACAAAGGTTAAATATAGAATCACGGCGCAGGCATAAAAAAGAGTTTGAAAGGGGCAATTTGGAAATCACCGAACACTATAAATATAAAAAATATTGCAATCTCGGTTTGATTGAGATTGTTCATGAACGGTAGTGAAAAGTGCTTGCTACCGCTATAGCCCTCCAGCCCCATACAATACCAGGAAATGAAAAGATATGTTCCGTTCGGATTACATTGGAAGATGAATTTTCGTTTTTTAAACTGTACACTGTATGTTGTTTTAAGGATACTGGTGCGCCAACATTTACAAAAAAAAGGAACAAAAATGAATGTAATATGGTCAAGCGAAATTTCCAACCAAATGCATATTTTAGGCATAAGCAATGTGGAGCGCTGTGGTCTTGTGGTAGAGCGTTGGACCCATGATCGAAAAGTCGTGGGTTCGATCCCCGCCATCGCCATATGCGTTGTGTCCCTGAGCAAGACACTTTATCTGCATTTGCTTAGTATTGGTTCTACCCAGGAAGATTTATGTCTATTTAAAAGTGTATGTGCAATCACACCTGTTTTAGCGGTCACGTATAATGGACAGACACATAATAATAACAATAAAAATACATCAACATTTGAAGCATATATAACAAGAGAAAGAATATTTGACTCAAACACTTGTTAGTAAGTGTTTTCTCTAATGTTAGAGTATTTGCTTTGAATACAAACAAATTATATGTGACAATATAGACCTCATATGTTGCCATTTATTGCCCCGTGAGAGAAAGAATCTTTGACTCAAACATTTGTTCGTGAGTGCTCTCTCTAACGATGGAGACATATATTTGATTGTAAAACATTTATGTATGACGAAATAGACATCATGTTGCCATTTATTGCCGTGTATATGTTTTAATGTACATATTTGCTCATGGTGTTAAATGCCTTTTTTATTTGAATAAATTACTGCTGTTAAAGAAAATGTGTGTAAGGAAAATTGTCCGGATTACGTCCACGTTAAGGTACTAGTTCGGTTTATCCTGACATTTAAGCGTGGGGTTTTAAGCAAAATGCATCAGAGTATGTTCATCGTATTAACCTGATATGGTGAACATATATTTTCATCGAAGCTGTGACCTACTTTCTCCGAAATGTAGGCCAAACCCTGTTAAGGGTTCAGCTTCGGATTATGTGCAAGTTAAACATGGGATATTAAGCAAATTATTAATTCATCTGAATTTATTATAAAATGTTGACAGCGAAGAATTTTGATTAAGAAATATTGACAGCAAGTTAAAGACTACGAAATGTACGATAACTATATAAATTGTTCAACTTTATCTTACCTTGTTCGCACGCCAAGAGACGATAGTTTGCACAACTGTCCCAGAAGTACATCTTCTTAACCGGTTCATATCCACAACAATGTAATTTCGAATCATATTTACTTCCAGCTGGTTCAGTAACTAAAGTAATACATGAAAATAAGGCTAACAACAGGACAATGTCTTCGATATCTCCTCCAACCGCATGTTTATGATTTCAAAACGAGTTATTGATAAACAACTTCTAGAAACACATCTTGGTCGATTTGTTAATATACAAATATCTCGATTTTTTAATTTAGAACAGACCGTTTGCTCTGGAAATAAATTTTAAATAACATGACACTCTTGTTAATACATGAAGAAACACGTGGATGTATTAAGTTCCGCTAAAATTCCTTGAACAGTTTTTGATTAACGATCAAGAAACACATATTTTGACAAATTAACTGTTTGGTTTCAATGCTTATTTGAAAACTATTTATCAATATCTTTGACAAATTGCCTGTTGCTTCTGCAGAAACGCAAAATATACTGATATAAGACTATTCTATGTATCTACAGGCACAAAGTCAAACCAACTCAAGTTTGATATGGAAATTATTGCTTGTGCCTATGTGGCCGGTATAGTAAAGACGCTGCGTCTAAAACTGTCTCGCCTTTCACCGCTGCGGTTCGAAACTCACTGGGTGCTCGACTTGTCAGGTAAGAACGTATCTATTCTTGCGGATGACGGGAGGTGTCTAGTACTGGTTCTTCCCAGGAAAAATGGGGTCTTCTGCCTCTACCATAGAAAAATCGAGCGTCATATATGGACTAACATGTTCTAAAATTGACGTAAAACACCATTCAAATCAAATCAATTGACTAATACGTTTATGGCGGGATAGGCGACCTCGACAGTGAGAATTTGTGTTAATGTGTAAGCATAACATAACATTTACTCACGTAACAATAATGAAAAACAATGCACTTAATCATATAACACTTCGTAAAATATGTTGTGTTGCAGTAAATCCTTTAAAATGAAGTTGTTGAATCCCCACCCACCCTTCACAGCAGAGCTATAATGCGTTTCATGTTGTCACTTTATATATGAAGCCTACTGTTCCGAAATTTGTATCAGTTATTTAATTTCGACAGACATATTTTTAATAATAATTTGTTGTTATATTTAATATGCCTATCAATATCAGAAAGTGTAGGGATGGAGGAGGTGGGTCATGGAGTGGGGGATTGTGCACTGGGTCCGCCCTTGTTACAAATTCGGTGAACATGCGTGCTC
>JAWPHD010026714.1:0-11778 GCA_037043455.1 Cyrtodaria siliqua | reverse complement strand
GGGTGAAGTTATGAATTAAGATGCATAATGCTTATAAGAAATACAAAACCAATAATTATATAGATATATATACATGCTTACATGCAACCTAGACCTTGCCTTTATTGCATATTTTATGGGCCATAACAATTTTGGGTTCCATGGGAGCCCAGAATTTGCAAAATTACTTACGCAAACCCTTTACAACATAGTACCAAGGAAACCAATTCCCAAATTTAGTTCAGCTAGGACAAGAAATGTAAGAGAAATGTTAAGAGTTATAGACCTGTAAACACATCTTTACACGCACAATTTGATTTGAAATGGCCAAATCTGGTTGTGCTAGGGTAAGAAATGTAAGAGATATAGACTTGGAAACACAGCTTACACGCAAACACTGATGTGGGACGCCGACGCCGGGGTGAGTACATAAGCTCTCTTATTCTTCGAATAGTCGAGCTAATAAATAGATTATTTAACTGCTGGGTTTGATTATAGTCCTTCACTTGATGGTAGTTGTGTTTTATTTTTTCACTCACTCGCATACACTCGTTCGAGAAAAGAACAAAATGTCTACCATCTCGTCAAAGATTTCCCTATAATCAATCCCAGCAGTTAAATAATCTCAATGTATCGGTAAACCACTACACCTAGAGGAATATTCTTGAAATTAAGCATGTCCAGAAATGGAATGCTGTGCCTTGATATACTGCCTATCTGGTGCACTGACCCATACATACCTAATAGTCACCTCCGGCACCTCACACTTGACACCATTTCTAAACGGTTGACTGATGCTCAAGGACTGTGTTGAGTTATCTACCTTGCGAACTTGGCCTTGGTATGTGCCAAGGACATCACCACAGTTCAGTGAGACTAAACACCCCAAGTAACTCATAGTTGGTTAAATGCTGAAAGTAATAATATGAAGTGAATTTATATTAAACAAGTAAATGTGTCCATTGCACATGGATGTCCCACTTTAGCACTGTCAGTCACATAAACAAGAGCTCAATGACCTTGAAGCTCTACTGATAGGTTTTTGATAGCTAGATCAGCATTCCTGTGAAGTTTCATGAAAATCCGTCAAGTAGTTTCAGAGGAGTAGTCGCTACAAGTTTTCATTATACAACTCTATGTAAACAAAGATGGCCGCTGGCGGCCATGTTTAACATCACATCAAAATAATTTTCAACAAGGATCAACATCATTCCATACTGATCATTTTAGAAAAAGTCTCATATCAATATCGCTTATAGTTTTCAAGAAGTAGTCGTTACAAACTTGTATTTTGAAAATCTATTTTTAGCCATGGTGGCCATCTTGAAATTCCGGCCAACCTGAAATTTTGCTAGGATCAATTAGACATCAAGGGCAACATTCCTGTGAAGTTTCATGAAAATCCGTCAAGTAGATACAGAGGAGTAGTCGCTACAAGTTTTACTAGATAACTCTATGTAAACAAAGATGGCCGCTGACAGCCATGTTTAACATCGAATCAAAACGATTTTCGACAAGGACCAACATCATGTCATACTGATCATTTTAGAAAAAGTCTCATATCAATATCACTTATAGTTTTCAGGAAGTAGTCGCTACAAACTTGTTTTTTGAAATATTTTTAGCCGTGGCGGCTTTTGAATTTTCGGCCGACCTGAAGTTTTGCTAGGATCAATTAGACATCAAGAGCAACATTTGTGTGAAGTTTCATGAAAATCCGTCAAGTAGTTTCAGAGGAGTAGTCGCTACAAGTTTTCATTATATAACTCTATGTAAAAAAAGATGGCCGCTGGCGGCCATGTTTAACGTCACATCAAAATAATTTTCAACAAGGATCAACATCATTCCATACTGATCATTTTAGAAAAAGTCCCATATCAATATCGCTTATAGTTTTTAAGAAGTACTCGCTACAAACTTTTTTTTTTGAAAATCTATTTTTAGCTGTGGTGGCCATCTTGAATTGCCGACCAACCTGAAATGTTGCTAGGATCATTTAGACAATACGAGCAACATTCCTGTGAAGTTTCATGGAAATCCGTCGAGTAGTTTCAGAGGAGTAGTCGCTACAAGTTTTTAATAAATAACTCTATGTAAACAAAGATGGCCAGGCAGCCATGTTTAACGTCAAATCAAAACGATTTTTCGATTAGGACCAACACCATGTCATGCTGATCATTTTAGAAAAAGTCCCATATCAATATCACTTATAGTTTTCAAGAAGTAGTCGCTACAAACTTGTTTTTTAAAAATCTATTTTTAGATTTGGCGGCCATCTTGGATATCACATCGACATGAATTTTTGCTAGGATCAACTAGACCTCATGGGGAACATTTCTGTAAAGTTTCATGAAAATCCATTCAGTAGTTTCAGAGGAGTAGTCGCTACAAAAAAAAGTTTACAGACGGACAGACCGACGGACGCCGCACCACGGCATAAGCTCTGCTGATCTCTGATCAGTAGAGCTAGAAAATTAAAACAAGAGGCCCAAGAGGGCCTGTGGATGCTCTACTGGCTAAACATAAAGTTTATGTATAATATTATTCAACCGGAACATGGCGATGACATACGCAACCTAGGCTAGCGCTAGGATTTTAAACCCTTTAGCCAAATCTGGCTAAAGCCCTAAAAATTCCTTTAGCCAGATTAGAATGTCTTTAGCCAGACTTTTGCCTAGATATTTTTTAACGAATTGTAGGTGCTAAAACTTCGCGTTTGCGTACACATCAATAGTAAGTTAAAAAAGTATGCTTTATTAACCTATATGTATAGGGTATCAATATGTCCACATCATATACATTCTGCTTTAGTGCTTACAATTACTTATAATTACAATTGGAGCTGTACAATATTCAAAAAGTTATAAAAATTGTATTTAATTTAATGCTATTTTAATTTTTAAAAAATGTCGACTGAAATTTTAAAAAGGACAATGAATGCATGCATATAATAAAATATAAAAATACAGACTCTTGTCACCATTGATTAGACCATTTAGTATTTTCATTAAATGTATTTAAATATAGGCCTACTAACATTCATAGAAGTAAAATAAATATATTTAAAAATGTAAGGCTAAGCTGAGGCATATAAAACAAGTTCAACTAACAGTAGTTCCAAAGGAGCTAGAAAGATCGCGCTGCATTGTGAGACAAAATTCAGAAATGCCACATACACCACGAATATCGTGCACAGAGTAAGTAATAAAAGCCACTTCATTCTAAAATTGTACCTCAATATTTTGAGTAAGCGCACCTTTTGCATTTTTTCATGTTGATTGTTCAACCATAAATTATCCCAATTCAGAGACAGTCGATCAAACATCGGTTCACACTTGCCATTGTTCAAGTTTACGCTACCGGGTGTACAACTAATTAGTCTTATCAGTGATCGTAAAGTTCGAAAAACACCGACGGCATCTCGAGCTTATTAATTCGTAAGCAAACTTTGTGTTTTGAAAAGCCATTTTGGCCGCTAGAGGGCGCCACGTTATTTTTAATGTTTTACCCGGCTCGATAACACAGTTAAATATGTGGATTATATTGAGCGCGGGGTCACAAACAAGTTGATTGACAGCAAGAGGCGGAACAGTGGGCGGAGTCTATCGCACATTGACAATAGAAACAATAAATGACAGCGGTCTTCAATAAACACTGCGATAATAAGTTTATCAGTCCAAATTGATTGTCGCTAATTAGCTAACAACACCCAGCGGGGTAGTGGCTTTATAAACAGTGAAATACTTTGTGTATTAGAATTCGGGATTTTCCGAGATTTTAGACAAAATTGGTCGGAAATTTGGATTCGCCAGACCGCCGATGTCTGGCGAATTTGATATGTATTTCTTACGATTTTCATTCGCCAGATCGGGTTTCTTTTCGCCTATGGCGATTTGGCGAATGCTTAACGCGAGCCTAGGCAACTAGGCTTGGTACTGATCAGCCCTGCCAAGTTTTGTTGAAATCCAGCCAGACGTTTAGGAGAACTAGTCTGTATGAAGTTAGTGTATTAAAACCTTTAAGGAGTCATAACTCTGCCAAAATTAATTCAACCAGAACAGGGCAATGATAGGTGCATCCCCACCAAGATTCGCTGAAATCCGGCAAGGAGTTCAAAAGAGACTAATCTGGACAAAGTTTGTCTGTTAAAACCTTTAAAGGGCCATAACTCTGCCAAACATAATTCAACCGGAATATGGCGATGATATGCACAACTAGGCTTGGTACTGATCATCCTTGTCAAGTTCAGTTGAAATCCAGCCAGGGGTTCGGGAGAATTTGCCCGGAAAATGTTTTGCTTTATAAACCTTTAAAGGGCCATAACTCTGCCAAAAATCGGTAAACTGGAACGCAACGATGATATGCATAACTAGGCTGGGTGCTGATCATCCCGTAAAGTTTCGTTGAAATCTGGCGAGGGGTTCAGGAGAACTAGTCCAGACAAAGTATGTGTATTAAAACCTTTAAAGGGACACAACTCTACCAAAATCATTCAACCGGAACACGGTGATGACATGTACAACGAGGCCTGGTACTGATCATCCCTGAAAAGTTTCAGTGAAATCCGTCCAAATGAAGGCCCTTTCGTCTTACTGAGGCCAAAATATAGCATTTTTCAGAAAATCAAGGGTCGCAACTCCTGTATAAATGGTCCAATCTGGTTGTTTTTCAAATTTGTCAGAGCTTTCATTACTATTAACAATAAGATAAAGTTTGGTAAAGATTGGCCCTATCGTCTTAACGAGGCAAAATATAGCATTTTTAATTAAATCAAGGGTCATAACTCCGCTGTTCTGGTCCCATCTGGCCGGTTTTCGAACTTGTCCGAGCTTTCATTGACATTAACAATTTGGGAAAGATCGATGAAGAATGAAGGCCCTATCGTCTTAACGAGGCAAAATATAGCATTTTTAACTAAATCAAGGGCCATAACTCCTCTGCTACTGGTCCGATATGGCTCGTTTTCAATCTTGCCCGAGCTTTCATTGATATTAACAATCTGGTATAGAGCGGTAAAGATCGGATGAAAAACAAAGGCCCTATCATGTTAACGAGGCAAAATATAGCGCCTTTAACTAAATCAAGGGCCATAACTCCACTGTTACTGGTCCAATCTTGCTGGTTTTCGAACTTTTCCGAGCTTTCATTGATATTACCAATCTGGTAAAGTTTGGTAAAGATCAGATGAAAAATGAATGCCCTATCGTCTTAACGAGACAAAATATACAAATATAGCATTTTTAACTAAATCAAGGGCCATAACTCCGCTGTTAAAGGTCCAATCTGGCTGGTTTTCGAACTTGTCCAAGCTTTCATTGATATTAACAACCTGTTAAAGTTTGGTAAAGATCGCATGAAAAATGAAGGCCCTATCGTCTTAACGAGACAAAAGTTAACGACGGACGACTGACAACTCGCCATCCCATAAGCTCTTCTGGCCCTTGGGCCAAAAATAAAATTATGTTTGTTTCCCCTTCCCGACCCATGCAAAAAAGGGTTGGGTAGGTAGGTAGGTAAAATATTTTTTTTATTTCATTTCTTTTATTTGAGATCAAAACTGGTCAGACACTCGTACCCACCCTATACAAAAAAAAAAAAAAAAAAAAAAAAAAAAAATTAAATAAAATTATTTTTTTTCGCCAGTGTCGAAAAAATAATTCGGGTCGCGGCAATTTCGGTGGGTCGGTCGGGAAGGGGAAACAAACATAATTTTATTTTTGGCCTTGGCCAGTAGAGCTAAAAATGAAGGCCCTATTGTAGTATTAACGAGGCAAAATATAGCATATTTAACTAAATCAAGGGCCATAACTCCGCTGTTCTGGTCTGATCTGGTTGGTTTTCGAACTTGTCCGAGCTTTCATTTATATTAACAATCTGGTAAAGTTTGGTAAAGATCGGACGAAAAACGAAGGCCCAATCGTCAGGGGCGGATCCAGGATTTCAGCTTAGGGGGGGCGTAAGATTTTGGTAAATTTTCGGGTCCGTTTCTAGCCTCATAAAACGGTTGCGGTAGTGCATTGATAGGGTAAAAAAGTCCGTTTTCAAATAAAAGGAATTATCAATGTGTTAATTAAACCACTCATTAGCCATTATGCGTCGAGCGAGCGAAATTTTTTTGTTATACTGAGGGCGTGCATCGAAATTGTTTGATATTTTATCTACAGTAACATGGACATACATGTATGAATAAAAAAAAGTCCGTTTTCAAATAAAAGGATTTAACAATGTGTTAATTAAACCACTCATTAGTCATTATGCGTAGAGCGAGCGAGAATTTTTTTTATACTGAGGGCGTGCATCGAAATTGTTTGATATTTTATCTACAGTAACATGAACATACATGTATGAATAAAAAAGTCCGTTTTAAAATAAAAGGTTTTAACAATTTGTTAATTAAACCACTCATTAGCCATTATGCGTCAAGCGAGCGAAAAAAATAATACTGAGGGCGTGCATCGAAATTGTTTGATATTTTATCTACAGTAACATGGACATGTATGAATAAAAAAAGTCCGTTTTCAAATAAAAGGATTTAACAATGTGCTAATTAAACCACTCCATTAGTCATTATGCGTAGAGCGAGCGAGAAATTTTTTAATACTGAGGGCGTGCGTCGAAATTGTTTGATATTATATCTACAGTAACATGGACATACATGTATGATCCGGAATTTTTAGGGCCCCACTGGATCCGCTAGTGATCGTAATATAGCATTTTAAACTAAATCAAGGGCCATAACTCCGCTGTTCTGGTCCGATCTGGCTGGTTTTCGAACTTGTCCAAGCTTTCATTGATATTAACAATCTGGTAATGTTTGGTAAAGATCGGATGAAAAATGAAGACCCTATCGTCTTAACGAGGCAAAATATAGCCTTTTTAACTAAATCAAGTGCCATAACTGCGCTGTTACTAGTCCGATATGGCTGGTTTTCGAACTTGTCCGAGCTTTCATTGATATTAACAATCAGATAAAGTATGGTAAAGATCGGATGAACAATGAAGCCCCTATCGTCTTAACGAGGCAAAATATAGCATTTTTAACTAAATCAAGGGCCATAACTCCACTGTTACTAGTCCGATATGGCTGGTTTTCGAACTTGTCCGAGCTTTCATTGATATTAATAACGTAGTAAAGTTTGGTAAAGATAGGATGAAAAATGAAGGCCCTAATATCTTAACGAGGCAAAATATAGCATTTTTAACTAAATCAAGGGCCGTAACTCCGCTGTTACTGGTCTGATCTGGCTGGTTTTCGAACTAGTCCGAGCTTTCATTGTTATTAACAACCTGTTAAAGTTTGGTAAAGATTGGATGAAAAATTAAGGCCCTATCGTCTTAACGAGACAAAAGTTAACGACGGACGGACGACGGACAACTCGCCATCCCATAAGCCCGTTGGCCAGTAGAGCTAAAAAACAAAAACAAAAATAATTATATAAAAAATAACAATAAAAAGGAAAAAGTGAAAAATTCTGGGAAAGTTTGGGAAAGATCAGCCCTATCGTATTAACGAGGCAAAATATAGCACTTTTAACGAAATCAAGGGCCATATCTCCGCCGTTACTCGTCCGATCTGGCTGGTTTTCAAACTTGTCCGAGATTTAATTGATATTAACAATCTGGTAAAGTTTGGTAAAGACCGGATGAAAAATGAAAGCCCTATCGTCTTAACGAGGCAAAATATAGCATTTTTAACTAATTGAAGGGCCACAACTCTATTGTTACTGGTCCGATATGGTTGTCTTTTGATGTGGCCGAGCTTTCATTGATATTAACAATTTGGTAAAGTTTGGTAAAGATCGGATGAAAAATGAAGGCCCCATCGTCTTAACGAGGCAAAATATAGCATTTTTAACTAATTCAAGGGCCATAACTACGCTGTTGCTGGTCCGATCTTGCTGGTTTTCAAACTTTTTCGAGCTTTCATTGATATTAACAATCTGGTAAAGTTTGGTAAAGATCTGATGAAAAGAGAAGGCCCTATTGTCTTAACGAGGCAAAATATAGCGTTTTTAACGAAATCAAGGTCCATAACTCCGCTATTACTGGTCCAATATGGCTGTTTTTCGAACTTGTCCGAGCTTTCATTGATATGAACACTCTGGTAATGTTTGGTAAAGATTGGATGAAAAATGAAGGCTCTATTGTCTTAACGAGGCAAAATATAGCATTTTTAACTAAATCAAGGGCCATAACTCCGTTGTTACTGGTCTGATCTGGCTGGTTTTCGAACTTGTCCGAGCTTTCATTGATATTAACAATCTGTTAAAGTTTGGTAAAGATCGGATGAAAAACGAAGGCCCTATCGTCTTAACGAGATAAAAGTTAACGGACGGACGACGGACGGACGACGGACAGCACACCATCCCATAAGCTCTGCTGGCCCTTGGCCAGTAGAGCGAAAAATCACTCTCCATTTCCTTTTTACTCTGCTATATCATAGAACTAAATCATATGAATGAAAGCTAAAAGTATGTTAAATAATAATCAGAAATAAAATAACAAATTCAAGTTAACAAATTGAATTTCCCACCTGTCTCTCATCCAATCAAAATGAGTCTTACGTATGCATTAGGCATTGGGGTTTCCATATACTTTTTCTGCCAATCAAACTGTGTTTTGCAATAGAGTACTGTAACCACATTGTTGTCGGTCGCGAAAACTGATGTCACGGGCGAAACCATGTTGTATAACTATAAAATTCGAGCATAAACAATTCGAATTACAATTTGTTTATTGGACGGAGCCCCAACAAGTGTATTTGCTTATTTCTGAAATAATGCGCTCTATATTCGCCCATTTCTGACATCTGATTTTTTTCTGGAGAATGGGATTTTTTTCCTGAAATTGGGGAAAATGGAGGCTATTATTTATTGGGAATGGGTCCGTTATACGGACCCTGTAGAACAGCCAAAAAGGCCCTGTTGTTCTATGTGGTGATGGTCCTTTGTCTGTTAAGTTGTCTAGTTCTTCTTTGGTAAACATGGATGTACATGTAAATTGGTTGTTTAGCATTTACGCCTTTTCTTGTGGAGATTCCGCTATTTCTCCATCACTTTTTAATGTTCCAATGCCCATATTGTCCTGTTTCCTTGTTTTTATATATTTCCAGAATGTTTTAGAGTTACTATCGTTTTCTGGGTCCAAGAGGTTATTTAAGTACATGTAGTTTTATTAAGCTGTATGGAGTTTATTCCGTACTTCTTTGCGATATTTTGAAAACCGGTCTTTATCACTCTGATCTTTAGCTTTTTTGTAGTTGAAAACTGTCCTAGGGACTTTTTTGTGTTATATAAGCGGTATTACACGAGTATCTACTGCCAATATGTCATGATCACTTAGTCCAATTGGTGGACATATATAGTGCTTTGATACAAGTCCCGGGTAGCTGGTGATACAAGTCCTGGGTGGGTGGTGATACAAGTCTGGGTGGCTGGTGATACAAGTCCTGGGTGGGTGGTGATACAAGTCTGGGTGGCTGGTGATACAAGTCCTGGGTAGATCTAAAATTCTGCCTTGACGTTGTCTTGTTGGTAATAGGTTTACTTGTTCCTTGCTAATTCACATAATTTGTCCGGCGGCACGATTTACCCAAATATACCCAAATACAGTTAAATTACCCAAATACACCCTATTTATGCCCTTCTCCTGTAAATTCGTGCCTCTTAACAGATCTATCTGCGCATGCACGTTATAAGTTGAAGGTATTAAAAAAATACTTTAATATATAACTAGATAAACATTTCAATAACTATAAACTATCATCAAATAACCTTCAAATGCCAAAGAGAAAGTGAAAAAGCTGGCTTAAATTAGGTCATGTAAACTGATCTCAGTGTTTTTTTATGCCTAATTTGAGGCCGTTATTCGGCCCCATTCACAATGCCAAAAAGTATACTTTTTTCACAATTATATCCAAAAAATCCACAATCTGAATTTTTTGGGTAAATACAGACCAGTAAGGATACTAGTCTTAATATACGCTGGTGTTAAAACTAGTCTGTCTTTACCAAAAACAAAACTTAAAACCAAGGGATATTAAACTGTGAAATTAAAAGTGAAAAAAGTATCTTTTTCTTTTGTTATAATATTTCACAATTTTCACAATTTCTAGAAAAATGCCGCTATTTATCGCAATGGCAAAGGCACAGGCTGCATTCACAAAAAAAATAAAAAAAACACTGGATCTAAATCGGCCAAAAGCTTCCTATTGAATTCGTGCTTTCTGATTGGTTTATCCAAACAGAGGTCCCTAGTGGGAAATGTGTAAATCTGATCAGGCATTTGGCTGTAATATTTTATTAAAATGGAAGCGAGTGAGAAATAGACGTGACTAGTTTATTTTCTTATAAATTTTAGCAAAAGTAGCACATCAGGAAGAAAACCTTAGCAATAATCGAATAAAATTTGGACACGCGCAAAAGTACACAAGTGGTGTTATTTAACAGATAATGTATGGTGCTGAGGTCCATATGCAGTTTATGGACTGGGCAGTCAGACCTAGAATGTTATATGGACCGAAGCGAAGCTGAGGTCCATATAACGTTCTAGGTCTGACTGCCCAGTCCATAAACTTCATATGGACCGAAGCACCATACATTATTTGTTATATTATACCGAATCTGACCAATAAATTAAATCAATACGTTTTATGATTTATTTTGACGTCGTTTTTTTCACACGTCCGTTAATATAGCTATCGGACCGGGCGCCCGGTCAATATTCAACTTTATGGACCGGATGACGTCACATTAACCAAAGAGTGGAATATGCAAATGAGGTATAATATTAAGTCAATTGTAAGAGCACGAATTCAATAGGGTGGCACGAATCAATAGAAAATTGGGATAATTGTTTTTTTCGGCAAATACTTCATTATTATAGTTTAGTATGTATAAATGAATGTAATCTGTGAAAAAAAAATATATTAGCTGCAGATATGAACTTTGCAGCCTTTTTTAAAATTCATTGTTATCAAATCGGATACGACTTACCCAAATATAGCCTATGTTTGCCTAATCCGAGACTTCTCTGACCCTAAAAGCCTTCTTTTTTTTTTTTTTTTTTTTTTTGCGGCTCTATAGGGTCAGAGGAACTCCTATAGTGAAAACCGGGGGATTACTAAAAATGCACAGTCATGCACTTTCAACGATGTTTGCGGTGTCAGGTCGATTTTTTACGATAATTTAGCTCAACAGATCGACCGATTAATGTTTATTATACCAAGTTGCAATGATAAAACTGCACCTTTATCGATGGTAGCGACACAATAAAACATTTATGTTTTGAAGTACACTTTTATTTACTATATCCGCCATATTGTCATTTTGCATATTAATTAAATTCCCGTGATATTCTCGCGAGAGGTAAAGGCATTTATATTCCCCTCATCAAATAAGTCCACTATCAACTGACAGCATCGAGGGATTTTTGGAGTGGAACAAACTCTTCTCGGGGCATAATTAGGGTCTAAACTTTAAAAATAAACAATTGAATGTTGTTCAGAGTATTGCTAGTGCCAAAAGGAAAAGTTTGTCGCAATTTTGATTTTTTTTAATTTTGCGGGAAATATTTATCGGCGCACCGGTCACGATCACGTGACATTTGACCTGAATAATAACAAATGTTGGAAATGTAATATTTTTTCACTTCGTCTGAAACGGTTGACCGTTACAACTTTATTAAGGTTAATAAAACAAATATTTCGGTTCAGATAGGTAAATAAATATATTGATAATCGGTTTATATGCTTGAAATGTTAATACAATGAATACTTACATAGATATATTGATTTAAAAC
>JAWPHD010026713.1:0-11779 GCA_037043455.1 Cyrtodaria siliqua | reverse complement strand
ATTTCCAAGGATGAATTTTGTGTAGTTGATGGAATTATATGTGTGCATGATGTGTTGATGTATATGTTGTATTATTGTTGTATAAACTTATAATAAAACTTTGTATGTTTTCTTTCTCATCGTGTTATTAAAACATGGATTATTTATTTCTGTTATTTGTAATGTATTTCAGATGCTGCATGATGTGTTGATGTTTTTGGGGTTTGTTGTATTATTGTGTTATGTTATTATTGTGTATGAACCTTATTAGTTAATAATGTATTAGGAGTTTTTTTATTTTAAATAAAAGTCCTTTAAACATGGATTATTTATTATATTGTTTATTATCATAAAAATATATAATTATATATGGCTTTCCTACCATTCTCTTTATCACACAAAAGAAGTGCCTCACAGTCTATAAGGCAGTTACTAAAAGCCAAAAAAAATCGATCACAGGAGGGGGTTTCCCCCTCCCGCTTTTTTTACCCCTCCCCAGCACGCGCTAAATTGCCACTATGCTTGAAAATTTTATTTTTTTTACCTGTGTGAGGAATCCTTGAATGGGGGGGGGGGGATGGTGTGGGAGGTGGCAAATAGATTAGTGAATATATTTATTGACAATCTGAGGTATTGTGTGATGTATATATGGGGCTGTGTATGATCTGTTGTTATTTCAAACAGAGGATGTATAGAGAATATGTAATTTCAACAGATGTGTATAAACATGATAAAGAGTTTGTAATTCAACAGAGGATGTTATCAAGAGTGTTTTTTTACCCAAACAGAATGGGTATAAATAGTTGTTTTTTTTCCAACCATGGGGGATATAGACGTTGTAATTTCAATCCAGAGATGGATAGAACTAAGAAAGATGTAATTCAACAAACAGAGGATGTAAGAGAGTTGTAATTTTCAAACAGAGGATGTATAGAGAGTTGTTATTTAATTGGGATGTAAGAGAGTGTAATCTAAGAGGATGTATAGAAGTTTGTATTCTACAGATTAAAGTTAATTCAAACAGAGGATGTAAAGAGAGTTGTAATTTCTAACAGAGGATGTATATAGGGAATTGTAATTTCAATCAGACGTGCTATAGAGTCGTAATTTCAGTTCAACTTAGAAACACAGAGCCATATAATGCCTCGAGTGTAGGAACAATTTTAAAGGAAAAAGAATATGTTGTCCTCTTTATAATATAAAAACTCTTATACAAATTCTAATTTGATATAAAATTTCATCTAATAAGTAAAACTTTCATATATTCACCGCCATAATTCTAAACAGAATCAATCCTCACCAAATTGAGAGATCAGTGCAAAATTGTTATATCTTGTTCCTTGTTTATATAGAGACTAGTTTGGCAATCACCCCTCGAAATATACAAAATCTCTTATTTAACATCAGTATTACTTTGATTTCATTAAAATTTGACAGTTGAATGATTATTATACACCTCGCTTTCACATTTGTCACGTCCCATGATACGTCCCGTCGCATAACACATTTTTATGCTCCTGAAGGGCGGCATATATTAGTCGCACCATCCGTCAGTCAGTCAATCCGTCCGTACAATCATGTCCAGTCAATAACTGACATTCCTGGACGGATTTTCAAATAACTTGGCACACATGCTCACCACAACAAGATGCATGTCGTGCAAAATCCAGGTCCGTGTCTCCCAAAGTCAAGGTCACACTTCGAGGTCAAAGGTCACCACTTTAAGGGCATTTGTCATTTACAGTGACATTTCTTGTTATTACTTGCATTCCTCAAACAGTTTTGCATACTTCATATACACATAACAACTGATGACCTTATGTCCCTCTACATCACCCATTGTTGATTGCCTGATTTATTACAGGAATTATTGCCCTTTGTTTGACTTAGAATTTAAGTGGGGGTATTCATCACCTTCAGTGATAGATTCTAGTTTAACATTAATTTAGTAATACTTCGATTTGCATAAAATGTGTACAGTTGAATGATTATTTTGTTTGTCAGGTGGATGGTTTGCGGAAGGTGTACGAGATATTCACATCCCTATCGGTGGATCCTGGAGTGAAAAAGTCGGCTGTTAGACCAACTGGCCATCATACTGCAAGGTAATTTTACGTATTCGGGCTGGCATGGCCCAGTGGATAGCATGGTGGACTTGAAGTCTGGAGGACCCTGGTTCAAGGCTCACTGGTACCACTGAGTTTTGTTGGCATGTTCTTGGGCACAACACTTTTCAATCGCCTTGTTCCTTGTATGGGGACGTAAACCGGGAGGTCCATGGCGTATCACAGTCTATTCTCCTAGTACGTTAAAGGAACCATATGAATCTATTTGATACCATATAACCCCTAATAAACGCCCCTGTGGGCGTAACATTTTTAAAAAGGGAGGCCTTCATTTGAGACCAAAAATACTTTTAAATCAGACATTATTTCATGTATTTAATGATTTTCTTTACCAAGAAAACCAAAGTCCACATGTCAGTCAATCAATTAATGCATTGGATGTTTAGTTTTCTAGCGATTTTGTTTGTTCCATTGTGAATGAAACAGATTAACTTGCATCTTTTGGTAAGTTTTAAAAAAAATATTTCTGAAAAAATGGTGGGGGAGGGAGCGTTATTAGGGATTATACGGTAATAAGAGTATGGCAGGGTACCTGGAATTATTATATATCCCCTCTCTCTCTTGGTGCGGCTTGAAATATCCGATACACAATATGTTGATGAGAACTTAATCAATAATTCAATTCATTCTGCGAAACAAATTTTAGCAATATTTCACATGAGGGTAGCTGGTGTAAAGCCTTCTCTTGTTTGTACAAATTAAATTGAGCCATCAATCAACGATAGCTGTAATTACTAAAAAACGGCGTTAATATTTGGAGCTTAAAAAAAGACAAAAACATTCAGTCCTTGATTTATGTGCAGTTTATACATTACCCATTTTACAGACGTTTAAAAGTTGTGAACAGACTCAAAATATCAGAAAGAAGACAAATTAAATTATTTAAGGATTATATTTTTAGCAAACTTCGTTTAAAAAAAATTAGAAAATATTACAATAAGAAAAATCATACAAATCCATAATGTAAGAAATTATCCAATACATAAGAAAAAAGCAAAACTCTTCGGAATGAGACAAAGGTCATGAAAAGAGCCAAATCATTTACACTAAAACTGCATTTACTAATTGCTGTCAAATTCCTGTAGGAGGCATGTTATCGACATGAAATATGTATTTTTATTTTTATTTTTTAGATCCAAGCCTACATTCGGCATTCAGGAAGGATGGCGGCTTGGAGAAGGTATCTGGAACATTTACAACTTGGTGTAACAGAAAGATGGAGACTCTAACACGGTATGTACTAGTGACTCTTAACACGGGTATGTACTAGTGACTCTAACACGGTATGGTACTAGTGACTCTAACACGGTATGTACTAGTGACTCTAACACGGTATGTACTAGTGACTCTAACACGGTATGTACTAGTGACTCTAACACGGTATGTACTAGTGACTCTAACACGGTATGTACTAGTGACTCTAACACGGTATGTACGTAAGTGACTCTAACACGGTATGTACTAGTGACTCTAACACGGTATGTACTAGTGACTCGTAACACGGTATGTACTAGTGACTCTAACACGGTATGTACTAGTGACTCTAACTTGGTATGTACTAGTGACTGACTGAGAGGTTTGTTGTTTGGTGTTTACGTTATTTTTTACAGCACATTTTACGGCTTTGTATGATGGTTGATTTTAGTGTCAGAGGCAGACCACCCACTAATTCCTGGTTAGAATCAGCACTTTTTCACATACAAGTTGAACTCCCAGAAATATTCAAACCCACATTGCTGAGAGGCGAGAATGTTTCAAACACAGCACTTTGCCAACTCAGTTTCTCGAACCCATCGATTTCTCAAACATATTCCTATGGTCCTGGTGACTTACCGAAGTTTGACTGTAGTTACAATAGTTTTCACACTTACTCCTCGATACGCTGTTCTTATGTTATACTCTATAAATCAATTGGTTAAAAGCGCTACACACAGAATGTGCGGGTTATAAACATTTGGAGAGGTCTTTGAAATCTGCTTTTCAGGAAAAAAAATCTCAGGAGTAGTTGAACAACAAGTAAGTGTTATCCATGCCCCCCTTCGAAGAAGGGGAGGCATAATATTGCTTTGCAATGTCTGTCGGTCCATCCCGAAATCTTGTCTTCGCAATAACACAAGAACAGCTGGCACTACAAACTCGGAACTTGGCAAAAATGTTTGTGTCATGGTCTGGTTGTGCACCTATTTTATTGCCATAGTAACAGAACGTGTAAAAAAAATCACTAAAATTGCTTGTCTTTGCAATACCTCAAGAACAGCTGGCACAACAAACTCGAAACTTGACAGGAATGTTTGTGTCAGGGTCTTTGTAGGGGACATATATGTTTTACAAACATCTCTTGTTCTAATAGTGGTACAGCAGCTTAAAACGTATTTAAATTCTGGTGATGGCACCATAAGAACCCCTCAGAATTCTGTATTCACACACAATATTTGTTGAAGTTTCATGGAAAATAATGTTTTTATTATTGTGCAGAACAATTACCTACATTACCTGCCTGGCTGTGCGACAATACTGCGACACCTTGTACATCACGACTACAGCCTCCGACCATAAACTGGCTCATGATTCGCAGATATACTACACACTACTAATGGGTGAGTACACGATACTACCTAGTATTAAAAGGGATTAGCAGAGGAACATGTCCTTCTTTTAATTTCAGCTCTACTTTGCCCGAAGACCATATGAGCTTATGGGCTGACGTGTTTTCCCGTCGTCCATCCGTCTGCGAACACTCGAGCACCTCTCGTCTTGAACTTTACCAAACCTTTGTCAATGCCTTCATATTAATGAAAGCTCGGACAAGTTCGAAAACCAGCCAGATTGGTTTAGTAACCATGGTTATGGCCCTTTTTACTAAAAAATACCATTTTCTGCCCTTGAGAAAGGCTCTAGCACCTTCATTTTGTATTTGATATTTACTAAACTTGCCCAGGTTGTTTATATTGATGAAGGCTCAAACATGTTTGAAAACCAGCTATATCAGATGAGAAGCACCAGAGTCATGGCCCTTGATTAATTGAAAAATTCCAAGTGCCTTGTGAATTAACACTCTATCTCCTTCATTTTTCATCTGTTCTTGACCATTCTATGGCAGGATGCTTATATCATTTAAAAGACAAGTACGAGAACTAGACCTATCGGACAAATAACAGCAAACTTATGGCCCTTGAATTATTAATTCAAAATGCATCCCATTTTCATTGCCCCCTGTCTGTTAGCATGAAACAGTATGAAAATAAGTCTGACAGCCAGCCTGGAGTAAACTCCACTAGAAATTCAGGGACGAATTTCAGTCTGGTGGAGGTGTACGTAACCAGGCAGTGGTGTAAAATTCCACTCGCCCGCTTGCTTTGGCGAGTGCAAGCTGCCTGCGGACGAGTAACATTTGGCGTGTGGTCGTCCGGACAGGGCGCGAGTGACTTTTTGCACTATAAAAATGAAGTTAAACTATCGTTCAACACAGTGTTACAATCTGGATCATTTCCGACGTGTAATTTTGTTCCGTATTGTCGTTTGCAGGACCCAGATTAACAGGTGTTAACCCACTCGTCATGTAGACTGTGATTCAATTCACGCTAAAATCAATTGGATCAGTGTGTGATGCAGTATATCGCTAACCACAGGTGTTAACCCACTCGTCATGTAGACTGTGATTCAATTCACGCTAAAATCAATTGGAGTGTGATGCAGTATATCGCTAACCAATCAGACTGTTTTTTATATCGACACCCTAAACAACCGTGTGTCCTCGATAACTCGGTGGGTTAGAGCCCTGATATGGTAAACCAGAGACCCTGGGTTCGGAATCCCGGTTGAGGAATGATATTTTCACCACCTGTTATATATATAAATATAATTCTCATATATTCTCACTTTCTTAATAGGCAAAATATTCCAAGTTTAATTTCTCTATCTACATTGCAGTTGCTCTACTTTACTCGAGGGACGAGCGGACGTGTTATGAAATCTCACATATTCTCACTTTGTTAGTTTTTGATGAACTTGCCAGATTCTTCATGGGGTATGTATAGGTTTAACTGTTTTTTGTTTTATAATAATGTTCACATTAAAATTTAAGATATTTTGAAAAATTCCTTCCATAATTACGTGGCCATAAATTAAAAGATAAATTCATTTTTTATGTTTACTGTGCTATGTGTTGAATCGGAAGTTCTCTGACCCCCACAGACATATAGATGTTTCTTTGACCCCCGCAACCCTACAGACAAAAGGGTGATTCAGGTGGAATGGGTACCAACCACAACTCGCCTATGGCCAAGAGGGTTGGAGCGGTATAGTTCCCAGACCCCCACACATCTGCGGTCCAAAAGGTGACAGCGGGCTGTTCGTTCCCCAGACCCCCACACACCTACAGTCCAAATGGTCAGAGCAGTATGGTCCCAGACCCGTACAACCTACGGTCCAAAGGGTGGGATCTGGATGGTTCCCCAAACCCACCCACACATACACATATGGCCAAGAGGGTGAGAGCAGGATGGCCAAAGGAAAATAGTGGAATGGTTCCCTGACAGGCACACATCTACGTCCAAAGGGTGAGAGGTTTGAATTCGGATTATTTCAGACCCCCCACACACATCTACAGCCAAAAGGGTAGTTGTGGGATTGTTCCCAGACTCTCACAAACATACGACCAAATTATGTTTATGCATTTATAAGGCATTATCGTTCATTAATTATATACTTCCTTTTTCAGAGGAAGTAAAAACACAGCCTTCTCTGTACCACATGTTGTCAAACTAAGGTAATGTTGTTTTTTCCCCCAACTACTGTACTTTTAAAATAGCCATATCTTTTGTAATTCATCTGGCCATTCATAGAAGGGTACTAGTCTATGTTAAGTTGTTTGATTTCCTGGGCTCCAGATTATGAGGTTATTTTAAAAAAAGCATTAATTTTGATCGCCCGCATTAATTTTGATCGCCCTCAATATGTTTTAACCTTTTCAGGTCTTCTTGTTATAAAGCTCAATATAGTTTTTGTAAAATTTGGCATGAATTTTTATTTTTTTAGGCCCTATGTCATGTATGTAATATTTTAAACAGAGGGATGAGACAAAGTTTTTCCATTTTAATTTAGTGTTTTTATGCTCCCCGAAATGTCCCGGTGGAAAGATTTTTGGCGGAGTTATGGTGTCTCTAGGCAGGTTACTTTATAATAACTAATCTACCATGCCTTAATTTCCATTACTTGCCTGTGCTCAGGTACAGACTACCATTTCGCCCATCCACACACTACGAGAGGAGTCCCTACCAGTGTACGCCGCCCCCGGACCCAGACCCTTTACTAACGGGGCTGCCCCTGGAGATGCTGCGTATATCCTGGAACATGGCCTGGTATGAGGGCATGGATAACCTGGTCAGGTTCGCCGCGGGAAATAAATCCCAGCAGCATGGAACAGATGCAGAGTAAGTGTATATTAATAAAAAAAAAATGAACACAATTACCGTGATTTATCTTTATTTCTTGACTTGACCATGTTGACTGTGGAAAAAAAAGTCAATTGAACCGACTTCATATGATAATGACAATTTTAACAATATTTTTCATTCGTGTTTTCAGATTTTCTCCAAAGTTAAAGCTCACTCCCACCGACAAGGTGATCCTTACAACGACCCACATCAGGCACGGTCTTCAGACCAGCGTGTTTGAGATATCCAACGCCACATCACACTTCAATGTGTCGCTGTCACTGGCGCGTCTTCTGAGCCATCTGATGTCTAGATATGAGACTGAGGTGGTCAATGTCTTCCATACCTTAGACTGGTGTAGTGCCCTGGCTAGGTAAGCGTAAATGGTATATAGACTATGGCATAATATTCAATTCTATTCTTTACCCGTATTTAAAACAAAAACGGAAATAAAGACAAAAAACAACAACGATATTCTTCTCTGATACTCCATTACTAACAATACTTTGTTATTTAGCATCAGATTGGACTTTATACATACATACATTGTATTTTTATATTGGGGCTGGTGTGGCCCAGTGAATAGCATGGTGGACTTGAAACAGGAGGACCTGGGTTCAAGCCCTTTGGCTCTGCTGAGTTTCATTGGCTCACCCATCGGATGTGGATGTAAAGCAGGTAGGCCCGTGTATTGAAGCCTGTTCTCCGAGATTGTTAAAAAAACATAAAAATCAATTTGTTATCGAGAGAAGGGCAGGTTTCTGGATTCTTGTGTATAGCCCCTCTCTCGGACGGCTTTAAATAACATTCTTTGTTGATGAGCCGTTCAACAACTTTTAATTCAATTGTATTGTTACAAGACCCAATGACAGCCTGTCCTTCCTTCGGAAATTTCAGATTTGTAAAGGTGACGCCTTCATCGTCTGCTGACGAATCACTTCTGTTGAATATACTGAGGTTCATCAGCTTGGTTCTCAAACTGACCAATCGTGTGCCAGATAACATCCTGCAGTGGATTGGAGAGGTGCTCTATCATCCAAAAGGTCCTCTGATTGGTCTGTTACATAGACAGTCTGCTAGGGAGGCTCCGGAAGATGTGTCAGAACCACTGGTTAATATAAAGAGGTAAGATCTCATCACTTAAAGGGACACTCGGTACTCTTGAAGTTGTTATCGAACATCAAACATATATCTCCTCATTTTATTATACCCCCACTTTCACAAAGTGAATCAGGGCAGGAAAATTTGTTTCTAAGCTACTCGTCTTACGTAATATTTGAATTGTCAAACTGATAAATTGTTAAAGAATTTATCTGAATTTCTACTCGTCCTGCATCAATGAACACTCGTCATGGGTGTGGAATTTTCGTGCGTTGTGAATAACCAAATTAAATAACCAACAAGCTGAGACAGACTCCATCTTTTTTGTAGTACTTAGTGACCCTGTCCATACTCTAACTTCCATTTATCAGATGTTAGAGTATGGTAAAGCCCCACCCCTTTGCTTATCCTGAATTAAACAATTTAATGCTAATCATTCATCAAAGACAATTTCACCGACCATACAAGTCAGGTTTGCATGTCACATAAATAGAGGTGGCCTGTTATGATAAATAACTTCAGTGGTGTAATATTAATGATGTGTGTATATTATAATTTCCTGATATGTTTTTCTTTCAGATCTCTGGACAAGTCCCTTTTGACGTTTATTGCTACCTACAACAGTTCTCTCCCTTATGTGCTGACTACAAGGTAGGGAAGATTGAAATATTTACTCATTTATCTGTAATAGATAGGCAGGGCCTCCTCTGGCCATTTTTAGCTCTACTGGCCGAAGGCCAGCAGAGCTTATGGGATGCCGAGTTGTCCGTCGTCCGTCCGTCCGTCGTCCGTCCGTTGTTAACTTTTGTCTCGTTAAGACGATAGGGCCTTCATTTTTCATCCAATCTTTACAAAACTTTAACAGGTTGTTAATATCAATGAAAGCTCGGATGAGTTCGAAAACCAGCCAGATCGGCCAAGTAACAGAAGAGTTATGGCCCTTGATTTAGTTAAAAAATGCTATATTGCTATATTTGCCTCGTTAAGACGATAGGGCCTTCATTTTTCATCCAATCTTTACCAAACTTTAACAGGTTGTTAATATCAATGAAAGCTCGGATGAGTTCGAAAACCAGCCAGATCGGCCAAGTAACAGCGGAGTTATGGCCCTTGATTTAGTTAAAAATGCTATATTGCTATATTTGCCTCGTTAAGACGATAGGGCCTTCATTTTTCAACCTATCTTTACCAAACTTTACCACATTGTTAATATCAATGAAAGCTCGGACAGGTTTGAAAACCAGCCATATCGGACTAGTAACAGCGGAGTTATGGCCCTTAATTTAGTTAAAAATGCTATATTTTGCCTCGTTAAGACGCTAGGGGCTTCATTGTTCATCCAATCTTTACCAGACTTTATCAGATTGTTAATATCAATGAAAGCTCGGACAAGTTCGAAAACCAGCCATATCGGAATAGTAAGAGCGGAGTTATGGCCCTTGATTTAGTTAAAAATGCTATATTTTGCCTCGTTAAGACGATAAGGGCTTCATTGTTCATCCGATCTTTATCAAACTTTATCAGATTGTTAATGTCATTGAAAGCTCGAACAAGTTCGAAAACCAACCATATCGGACCAGTAACAGCGGAGCTGTCGCCCTTGATTTAGTTAAAAATGCTATATTTTGCCATTGTTAAGACGATAGGGGCTTCATTGTTCATCCGATCTTTACCAAACTTTATCAGATTGTTAATATCAATGAAAGCTCGTGCAAGTTCGAAAACTAGCCATATCGGACCAATAACAGCGGAGTTATGGCCCTTGATTTAGCTAAAAATGCTATAGTTTGCCCCATTAAGACGATAGGGCCTTCATTTTTAGCTCGACTATTCGAAGAATAAGAGAGCTTATGTAATCACCCCGGGGTCGGCGTCGGCGTCGGCGTTGGCGTCGGCGTCCCACATCAAGGTTTGCGTGTAAGCTGTGTTTACAAGTCTATATCTCTTACATTTCTTATCCTACCACAACCAAATTTGTTCATGGGCTTCCTTGTAGCATTATCTTAAGGGCTGCATAAGCAATTTTGGTTCCTGTAACCCATGGGCTCCCATGGAACCCAAATTATGATAGCCCATAAAATGTGCCCCATTTCACATCAAATTTTGCGTGTAAGCTGTGTTTACAAGTCTATATCTCTTACAATTCTTACCCTAGCACAACCAAATTTGGCCATTAGCTTCCTCATAGCATTATTGTAAGGGCTGCTTAAGTAATTTTGGTTCCTGTAACCCCTGGGCTCCCATGGAACCCAAATTCTGATAGCCCTTAAAATATGTCTGTTTCACATCAAATTTTGCGTGTAAGCTGTGTTTACAGGTCTATATCTCTTACATTTTTTTTCCTAGCTGAACTAAATTTTGGAATTTGTTTCTTTGTTTCCTTATAGTATGTTGTAAAGGGTTGGATAAGTAATTTTGTCTTCTGCAAATTCTGGGCTCCCATGGAACCCAAATTGTGATGGCCCATAAATGTGCAATAAAGGCAGATCTAGGTTTGCATGTAAGCATGTATGCATGTATATATAATATAATTATGGTTTGGGATTTGTTATAGCATTATGCATCTTATTACTTCGCCCATATTGGGGCCTGGGCTCCCTCCTCTCCCCCCCCCCTCTACCCCCGCCCCCACTCCCCTCCACACTCGCCCCAGACTTGAAACTTTTTTTTTTTTTTTTTTCTTTTTACATATTTCTGTGTTGCTTTTGTCAATTATTACACATATAGGTTGCAACCCCTGCCCGCCCCCACCCCGCCCCCCTCCCCCGCCTCTCACCCCCATGACCCCACCCACCACGCCCCACACTTGAATTTTTAATTAAAAAATATTTCTGTGTTGTTTTAGTCAATTCTTACACATATATGTTGCAACCCCCATACACCCCCCCCCCCCCCCCCCCCCCCCCCCCCCCCCCCCCCCAGTCTCACCCATCACCCCCACCCACCCCGCCCCAGATCTGGAAAACTTTTTTCTTTTTTTTTTACATATTTCTGTGTTGCTTTTGTCAGTTCTAACACATATATGTTGCAACCCTCCCCGTACACCTCCGCCCCCGCCTCTCACCCCATCACCCCACCCACCACGCCCCACAATTGAATTTTTTTTATTTTTTTTTTACATATTTCTTCGTTGTTTTA
>JAWPHD010026712.1:0-11784 GCA_037043455.1 Cyrtodaria siliqua | reverse complement strand
CATATTCCGTTCTTACTAATATATATTCCGTTCTTACACATATATATTCCGTTATTACACATACATATTCCGTTCTCACACGTACATATTCCGCTCTTACACATATATATTCCGTTCTTACACATATATATTCCGTTCTTACGCAAATATATTCAGTTCTTACGCATATATATTCATTTCTTACGCATATATATTCAGTTCTTACGCATATATGTTCAGTTCTTACGCATCGCATATATGTTCAGTTCTTACGCATATATGTTCCGTTCTAATGCATATATATTCCGTTTTTACACATATATATTCCGTTCTTACACGTATATATTCCGTTCTTACACGTATATATTCAGTTCTTACACGTATATATTCCGTTCTTTCACGTATATATTCAGTTCTTACACGTATATATTCCGTTCTTACACATATATATTCCGATCTTACGCATATATATTCCGTTCTTACGCATATATCTTCATTTCTTACACATATATATTCCGTTCTTACACATATTTATTCAGTTCTTACACATATTCATTCACTTCTTACACATATATATTCCGTTCTTACACATATATATTCCGTTCTTACGTATATATATTCAGTTCTTACGCTTACGCTTATATATTCAGTTCTTACGCATATATATTCAGTTCTTACGCATATATATTCAGTTCTTAAACATATATATTCAGTTCTTACACATATATATTCCGTTCTTACACATATATATTCCATTCTTACGCATATATATTCAGTTCTTAAACACATATATTCAGTTCTTACACATATATATTCCGTTCTTACACATATATATTCCCTTCGTATGCATATATATTCAGTTCTTACGCATGTATATTCAGTTCTTAGACATATATATTCAGTTCTTACACATATATATTCAGTTCTGACACATATATATTCACTTCTGATACATATATATTCCGTTCTTACAAATATATATTCCGTACTTACACGTACATATTCCGTTCTTACACATATATTCCGTTCTTACACATATATATTCCGTTCTTACACATATATATTCAGCTCTTACGCATATATATTCAGTTCTTACGCATATATATTCATTTCTTACGCATATATGTTCAGTTCTTACGCATAAAAGTTCCGTTCTTACACGTACATATTCCGTTCTTACACATATATATTCCGTTCTTACACATATATATTCAGTTCTTACACATATATATTCACTTCTTACACATATATATTCAGTTCTTAAACATATATATTCCGTTCTTACACATATATACACATATATATTCCGTTCTTACACGTATATATTCCGTTCTTACACATAGATATTCCGTTCTTACACATATATTCCGTTCTTATGCATATATACAAATATTTATTCCGTTCTTACACATATATATTGTGTTCTTACACATATATATTCAGTTCTTACACATATATATTCCGTTATTACACATATATATTCCGTTCTTACGCATATATATTCAGTTCTTACGCATATATATTCCGTTCTTACGCATATATATTCAGTTCTTACGCATATATATTCAGTTCTTAGACATATATATTCAGTTCTTACGCATATATCTTCATTTCTTACACATATATATTCCGTTCTTACACATATTTATTCAGTTCTTACACATATTCATTCACTTCTTACACATATATATTCCGTTCTTACACATATATATTCCGTTCTTACGTATATATATTCAGTTCTTACGCTTACGCTTATATATTCAGTTCTTACGCATATATATTCAGTTCTTACGCATATATATTCAGTTATTAAACATATATATTCAGTTCTTACACATATATATTCCGTTCTTACACATATATATTCCATTCTTACGCATATATATTCAGTTCTTAAACACATATATTCAGTTCTTACACATATATATTCCGTTCTTACACATATATATTCCCTTCGTACGCATATATATTCAGTTCTTACGCATGTATATTCAGTTCTTAGACATATATATTCAGTTCTTACACATATATATTCAGTTCTGACACATATATATTCACTTCTGATACATATATATTCCGTTCTTACAATTATATATTCCGTACTTACACGTACATATTCCGTTCTTACACATATATTCCGTTCTTACACATATATATTCCGTTCTTACACATATATAGTCAGCTCTTACGCATATATATTCAGTTCTTACGCATATATATTCATTTCTTACGCATATATGTTCAGTTCTTACGCATAAAAGTTCCGTTCTTACACGTACATATTCCGTTCTTACACATATATATTCCGTTCTTACACATATATATTCAGTTCTTACACATATATATTCACTTCTTACACATATATATTCAGTTCTTAAACATATATATTCCGTTCTTACACATATATACACATATATATTCCGTTCTTACACGTATATATTCCGTTCTTACACATAGATATTCCGTTCTTACACATATATTCCGTTCTTATGCATATATACAAATATTTATTCCGTTCTTACACATATATATTGTGTTCTTACACATATATATTCAGTTCTTACACATATATATTCCGTTCTTACACATATATATTCCGTTCTTACGCATATATATTCAGTTCTTACGCATATATATTCCGTTCTTACGCATATATATTCAGTTCTTACGCATATATATTCAGTTCTTAGACATATATATTCAGTTCTTACACATATATATTCAGTTCTGACACATATATATTCACTTCTGATACATATATATTCCGTTCTTACAAATATATATTCCGTTCTTACACGTATATATTCCGTTCTTACACGTATATATTCCGTTCTTACGCGTATATATTCAGTTCTTACGCATATATATTCAGTTCCTAGAGATATATATTCAGTTCATACGCATATATATTCATTTTTTACGCATATATGTTCAGTTCCTACGCATATATATTCCGTTCTTACGCGTATTATTCCGTTCTTACACATATATATTCCGTTCTTACACATATATATTCCTTTCTTACACGTATATATTCCGTTCTTACACGTATATATTTAGTTCGTACACGTATATATTCCGTTCTTACGCATATATATTCAGTTCTTACGCATATATATTCAAATCTTACGCTTATATATTCAGTTCTTACGCATATATATTCAGTTGTACGTATATATATTCAGTTCTTACGCATATATATTCATTTCTTACGCATATATATTCAGATGTTACGCATATATATTCAGTTCTTACACGTATATATTCCGTTCTTACACATATATATTCCGTTCTTACACATATATATTCCGTTCTAACACGTATATATTCAGTTCTTACGCATATATATTCCGTTCTTACACATATATATTCCGTTCTTACGCATATATATTCAGTTCTTACGCATATATATTCATTTCTTACGCATATATGTTCAGTTCGTACGCATATACATTCAGTTTTACGCATATATATTTAGTTATTACACATATATATTCCGTTCTTAGGCATATATATTCAGTTCTTATGCATATCTATTCATTTCTTACACATATATGTTCAGTTCTTACACGTACATATTCCGTTCTTACACATATATATTCCGTTCTTACACATATATATTCCGTTATTACACATATATATTCAGTTCTCACACGTACATTTTCCGTTCTTACACACATATATTCCGTTCTTACACATATAGATTCCGTTCTTACGCATATATATTCAGTTCTTACGCATACATATTCATTTCTTACGCATATATATTCAGTTCTTACGCATATATGTTCAGTTCTTACGCATCGCATATATGTTCAGTTCATACGCATATATGTTCCGTTCTAATGCATATATATTCCGTTATTACACATATATATTCCGTTCTTACACGTATATATTCCGTTCTTACACGTATATATTCAGTTCTTACACGTATATATTCAATTCTTACACGTATATATTCCGTTCTTACACATATATATTCCGTTCTTACGCATATATATTCCTTTCTTACGCATATAACTTCAGTTCTTACGCATATATATTCATTTCTAACGCATATATGTTCAGTTCTTACGCATATATGATCCGTTCTTACACGTACATATTCCGTTCTTACACATATATATTCCGTTCTTACACATATATATTCAGTTCTTACACATATATATTCACTTCTTACACATATATATTCAGTTCTTAAACATATATATTCCGTTCTTACACATATATATTCCGTTCTTACGCATATATATTCAGTTCTTACGCATATATATTCCGTTCGTACGCATATATATTCAGTTCTTACGCATGTATATTCAGTTCTTAGACATATATATTCAGTTCTTACACATATATATTCAGTTCTGACACATATATATTCACTTCTGATACATATATATTCTGTTCTTACAAATATATATTCCGTTCTTACACATACATATTCCGTTCTTACACATATTCGTACGCATATATATTCAGTTCTTACACATATATATTCATTTCTTACGCATATATGTTCAGTTCTTACGCATATATGTTCCGTTCTTACACGTACATATTCCGTTCTTACACATATATATTCCGTTCTTACACATACATATTCCGTTCTTACACATATTCGTACGCATATATATTCAGTTCTTACACATATATATTCATTTCTTACGCATATATGTTCAGTTCTTACGCATATATGTTCCGTTCTTACACGTACATATTCCGTTCTTACACATATATATTCCGTTCTTACACATATATATTTAGTTCTTACACATATATATTCACTTCTTACACATATATATTCAGTTCTTAAACATATATATTCCGTTCTTACACATATATATTCCGTTCTTACGCATATATATTCAGTTCTTACGCATATATATTCCGTTCTTACGCATATATATTCCGTTCTTACGCATATATATTCCGTTCTTACGCATATAACTTCAGTTCTTACGCATATATATTCATTTCTTACGCATATATGTTCAGTTCTTACGCATATATGTTCCGTTCTTACACGTACATATTCCGTTCTTACACATATATATTCCGTTCTTACACATATATATTCAGTTCTTACACATATATATTCAGTTCTTACACATATATATTCAGTTCTTAAACATATATATTCCGTTCTTACACATATATATTCCGTTCTGACACATATATATTCACTTCTGATACATATGTATTCTGTTCTTACAAATATATATTCCGTTCTTACACATACATATTCCGTTCTTACACATATTCTTACGCATATATATTCAGTTCTTACACATATATATTCATTTCTTACGCATATATGTTCAGTTCTTACGCATATATGTTCCGTTCTTACACGTACATATTCCGTTCTTACACATATATATTCCGTTCTTACACATATATATTCAGTTCTTACACATATATATTCACTTCTTACACATATATATTCAGTTCTTAAACATATATATACCGTTCTTACACATATATACACATATATATTCCGTTCTTACACGTATATATTCCGTTCTTACACATACATATTCCGTTCTTACACATATATTCCGTTCTTACGCATATATACACATATTTATTCCGTTCTTACACATATATATTATGTTCTTACACATATATATTCAGTTCTTACACATATATATTCCGTTCTTACACATATATATTCCGTTCTTACGCATATATATTCCGTTCTTACGCATATATATTCAGTTCTTACGCATATATATTCAGTTCTTAGACATATATATTCAGTTCTTACACATATATATTCAGTTCCAACACATATATATTCACTTCTGATACATATATATTCCGTTCTTACAAATATATATTCCGTTCTTACACGTATATATTCCGTTCTTACACGTATATATTCCGTTCTTACGCATATATATTCAGTTCTTACGCATATATATTCAGTTCTTACAGATATATATTCAGTTCATATGCATATATATTCATTTCTTACGCATATATGTTCAGTTCCTACGCATATATTTTCCGTTCTGACGCGTATATATTCCGTTCTTACACATATATATTCCGTTCTTACACATATATATTCCGTTCTTACACGTATATATTCAGTTCTTACACGTATATATTCCGTTCTTACGCATATATATTCAGTTCTTACGCATATATATTCAAAACTTACGCTTATATATTCAGTTCTTACGCATATATATTCAGTTTTACGTATAAATATTCAGTTCTTACGCATATATATTCATTTCATACGCATATATATTCAGATTTTACGCATATATATTCAGTTCTTACACGTATATATTCCGTTTTTACACATATATATTCAGTTCTCACACGTACATATTCTGTTCTTACACACATATATTCCGTTCTTACACATATATATTCCGTTCTTACACGTATATATTCCGTTCTTACACGTATATATTCAGTTCTTACACGTATATATTCCGTTCTTTCACGTATATATTCCATTCTTACACGTATATATTCCGTTCTTACACATATATATTCCGTTCTTACGCATATATATTCCTTTCTTACGCATATAACTTCAGTTCTTACACATATATATTCCGTTCTTACACATATATATTCCATTCTTACGTATATATATTCAGTTCTTACGCATATATATTCAGTTCTTACGCTTATATATTCAGTTCTTACGCATATATATTCAGTTCTTATGCATATATATTCAGTTCTTAAACATATATATTCAGTTCTTACACATATATATTGCGTTCTTACACATATATATTCCGTTCTTACAAATATATATTCAGTTCTTACGCATATATATTCAGTTCTTACGCATATATATTCATTTCTTACGCATATATGTTCAGTTCTTACGCATATATGTTCCGTTCTTACACGTACATATTCCGTTCTTACACATATATATTCCGTTCTTACACATATATATTCAGTTCTTACACATATATATTCACTTCTTACACATATATATTCAGTTCTTACACATCTATATTCAGTTCTTATGCATATATATTCAGTTCTTACGCATATATATTCATTTCTCAATCATATACGTTCAGTTCTTACGCATATATGTTCCGTTCTTACACGTATATATTCCGTTCTTACACATATATATTCCGTTCTTACACATATATTCCGTTCTTACGCATATATACACATATTTATTCCGTTCTTACACATATATATTATGTTCTTACACATATATATTCAGTTCTTACACATATATATTCCGTTCTTACACATATATATTCCGTTTTTACGCATATATATTCAGTTCTTACGCATATATATTCCATTCTTACGCATATATATTCAGTTCTTACGAATATATATTCAGTTCTTACACATATATATTAAGTTCTTACACATATATATTCAGTTCTGACGCATATATATTCACTTCTGACACATATATATTCCGTTCTTACAAATATATATTCCGTTCTTACACGTAAACATTCCGTTCTTACACGTATATATTCCATTCTTACGCATCTATATTCAGTTCTTACGCATATATATTCAGTTCTTTCAGATATATATTCAGTTCTTACGCATATATATTCATTTCTTAAGCATATATGTTCAGTTCCTACGCATATATATTCCGTTCTTACGCGTACATATTCCGTTCTTACACATATATATTCCGTTCTTACACATATATATTCCGTTCTTACACATATATATTCAGTTCTTACACATATATATTCAGTTATTACACATATATATTCAGTTCTTACACATATATATTCCGTTCTTACACGTACATATTCCGTTCATACACGTATATATTCCGTTCTTACACATATATATTCCATTCTTACGCATATATATTCAGTTCTTAAACATATATATTCCGTTCTTATACATATATATTCCGTTCTTACACATATATATTCCGTTCTTACACGTATATATTCAGTTCTTACACATATATATTCCGTTCATACGCATATATATTCATTTCTTACGCATATATGTTCAGTTCTTACGCATATATATTCGGTTTTACGCTTATATATTCCGTTCTTACACGTACATATTCCGTTCATACACGTATATATTCCGTTCTTACACATATATATTCCATTCTTACGCATATATATTCAGTTCTTAAACATATATATTCCGTTCTTATACATATATATTCATTTCTTACGCATATATATTCAGTTCTTACGGCTATATATTCAGTTCTTATCCATATATATTCCGTTCTTACTCATATATATTCCGTTCTTTCACGTATATATTCCATTCTTACACGTATATATTCCGTTCTTACACATATATATTCCGTTCTTACGCATATATATTCCTTTCTTACGCATATAACTTCAGTTCTTACACATATATATTCCGTTCTTACACATATTTATTCAGTTCTTACACATATTCATTCACTTCTTACACATATATATTCCGTTCTTACACATATTTATTCAGTTCTTACACATATTCATTCACTTCTTACACATATATATTCCGTTCTTACACATATATATTCCGTTCTTACGTATATATATTCAGTTCTTACGCATATATATTCAGTTCTTACGCTTATATATACAGTTCTTACGCAAATATATTCAGTTCTTACGCATATATATTCAGTTCTTACGCATATATATTCCGTTCTTACACATATATATTCCGTTCTTACACATATATATTCAGTTCTTACACATATATATTCAGTTCTTACGCATATATATTCAGTTATTACGCATATATGTTCAGTTCTTACGCATATATGTTCCGTTCTTACACGTACATATTCCGTGCTTACACATATATTTTCCGTTCATACACATATATATTCCGTTCTTACACATATATATTTACTTCTTACACATATATATTCAGTTCTTACACATATATATTCAGTTCTTACGCATATATATTCAGTTCTTACGCATATATATTCATTTCTTACGCATATATGTTCAGTTCTTACGCATATATGTTCCGTTCTTACACGTATATATTCCGTTCTTACACATATATATTCCGTTCTTACACATATATTCCGTTCTTACGCATATATACACATATTTATTCCGTTCTTACACATATATATTCAGTTCTTACGCATATATATTCAGTTCTTACACATATATATTCCGTTCTTACACATACATATTCCGTTCTTACGCATATATATTCAGTTCTTACGCGTATATATTCCTTTCTTACGCATATATATTCAGTTCTTACGCATATATATTCAGTTCTTACACATATATATTCAGTTCTTACACATATATATTCAGTTCTGACACATATATATTCACTTCTGACACATATATATTCCGTTCTTAAACGTATATATTCCGTTCCTACACGTATATATTCCATTCTTACGCATATATATTCAGTTCTTACGCATATATATTCAGTTCTTACACATATATATTCCGTTCGTACGCATATATATAAAGTTCTTACGCATGTATATTCAGTTCTTAGACATATATATTCAGTTCTGATACATATATATTCTGTTCTTACAAATATATATTCCGTTCTTACACATACATATTCCGTTCTTACACATATTCTTACGCATATATATTCAGTTCTTACACATATATATTCATTTCTTACGCATATATGTTCAGTTCTTACGCATATATGTTCCGTTCTTACACGTACATATTCCGTTCTTACACATATATATTCCGTTCTTACACATATATATTTAGTTCTTACACATATATATTCACTTCTTACACATATATATTCAGTTCTTAAACATATATATTCCGTTCTTACACATATATACACATATATATTCCGTTCTTACACATACATATTCCGTTCTTACACATATATTCCGTTCTTACACATATATACACATATTTATTCCGTTCTTACACATATATATTATGTTCTTACACATATATATTCAGTTCTTACACATATATATTCCGTTCTTACGCATATATATTCCGTTCTTACGCATATATATTCAGTTCTTACGCATATATATTCAGTTCTTAGACATATATATTCAGTTCTTACACATATATATTTAGTTCCAACACATATATATTCACTTCTGATACATATATATTCCGTTCTTACAAATATATATTCCGTTCTTACACGTATATATTCCGTTCTTACACGTATATATTCCGTTCTTACGCATATATATTCAGTTCTTACGCATATATATTCAGTTCTTACAGATATATATTCAGTTCATATGCATATATATTCATTTCTTACGCATATATGTTCAGTTCCTACGCATATATATTCCGTTCTGACGCGTATATATTCCGTTCTTACACATATATATTCCGTTCTTACACATATATATTCCGGTCTTACACGTATATATTCAGTTCTTACACGTATATATTCCGTTCTTACGCATATTTATTCAGTTCTTACGCATATATATTCAAATCTTACGCTTATATATTCAGTTCTTACGCATATATATTCAGTTTTACGTATATATATTCAGTTCTTTCGCATATATATTCATTTCTTACGCATATATATTCAGATTTTACGCATATATATTCAGTTCTTACACGTATATATTCCGTTCTTACACATATATATTCAGTTCTCACACTTACATATTCTGTTCTTACACACATATATTCCGTTCTTACACATATATATTCCGTTCTTACGCATATATATTCAGTTCTTACGCATACATATTCATTTCTTACGCATATATATTCAGTTCTTAAGCATATATGTTCAGTTCTTACGCATCGCATATATGTTCAGTTCATACGCATATATGTTCCGTTCTAATGCATATATATTGCGTTATTACACATATATATTCCGTTCTTACACGTATATATTCCGTTCTTACACGTATATATTCAGTTCTTACACGTATATATTCCGTTCTTTCACGTATATATTCCATTCTTACACGTATATATTCCGTTCTTACACATATATAATTCCGTTCTTACGCATATATATTCCTTTCTTACGCATATAACTTCAGTTCTTACACATATATATTCCGTTCTTACACATATATATTCCGTTCTTACGTATATATATTCAGTTCTTACGAATATATATTCAGTTCTTACGCTTATATATTCAGTTCTTGCGCATATATATTCAGTTCTTATGCATATATATTCAGTTCTTAAACATATATATTCAGTTCTTACACATATATATTCCGTTCTTACACATATATATTCCGTTCTTACACATATATATTCAGTACATATATATTCCGTTCTTACACATATATATTCAGTTCTTACGCATATATATTCAGTTCTTACGCATATATATTCATTTCTTACGCATATATGTTCAGTTCTTACGCATATATGTTCCGTTCTTACACGTACATATTCCGTTCTTACACATATATATTCCGTTCTTACACATATATATTCAGTTCTTACACATATATATTCACTTCTTACACATATATATTCAGTTCTTACACATATATATTCAGTTCTTACGCATATATATTCAGTTCTTACGCATATATATTCATTTCTTAATCATATACGTTCAGTTCTTACGCATATATGTTCCGTTCTTACACGTATATATTCCGTTCTTACACATATATATTCCGTTCTTACACATATATTCCGTTCTTACGCATATATACACATATTTATTCCGTTCTTACACATATATATTATGTTCTTACACATATATATTCCGTTCTTACACATATATATTCCGTTTTTACGCATATATATTCAGTTCTTACGCATATATATTCCATTCTTACGCATATATATTCAGTTCTTACGAATATATATTCAGTTCTTA
>JAWPHD010026711.1:0-11789 GCA_037043455.1 Cyrtodaria siliqua | reverse complement strand
GTTCTTACACATATATTCCGATCTTACGCATGTATATTCAGTTTTTACGCATATATATTCAGTTCTTACACATATACATTCAGTTCTTACACATATATATTCAGTTCTTACGCATATATATGCAGTTCTTACACAAATATATTCAGTTCTTACACATATATATTCAGTTCTTACGCATATATTCAGTTCTTACGCGTATATATTCAATTCTTACGCATATATGTTCAGTTCTTACACATATATTCCGATCTTACGCATATATATTCAGTTCTTACGCATATATATTCAGTTCTTACACATATATATTCAGTTCTTACACATATATATTCAGTTCTTACGCATATATATTCCGTTCTAACACATATATATTCCGTTCTTACACTTATATATTCCGTTCTTAAGCATATAAATTCAGTTCTTACGCATATATATTCAGTTCTTACGCATATATATTCAGTTCTTACGCATATATATTCCGTTCTAACACATATATATTCAGTTCTTACACATATATATTCAGTTCTTACACATATATATTCCGTTCTGACACATATATATTCAGTTCTTATACATATATATTCAGTTCTTACACATATATATTCAGTTCTTACGCATATATATTCAGTTCTTACACATATATATGCAGTTCTTACACATATATATTCAGTTCTTACACATATATATTCAGTTCTTACACATATATATTCCGTTCTTACACATATATATTCCGTTCTTACGCATATATATTCAGTTCTTACACATATATATTCAGTTCTTACACATATATATTCAGTTCTAACACATATATATTCAGTTCTTACACATATATATTCAGTTCTTACACATATATATTCCGTTTTTACGCATATATATTCAGTTCTTACGCATATATATTTAGTTCTTACGCATATATATTCAGTTCTTACACATATATATTCAGTTCTTACACATATATATTCCGTTCTTACGCATATATATTCAGTTTTTACACATATATATGCAGTTCTTACACAAATATATTCAGGTCTTACACATATATTTTCAGTTCTTACGCATATATTCAGTTCTTACGCATATATTCAGTTCTTACGCATATATATTCAATTCTTACGCATATATGTTCAGTTCTTACACATATATTCCGATCTTACGCATATATATTCAGTTCTTACGCATATATATTCAGTTCTTACACATATATAATCAGCTCTTACACATATATATTCAGTTCTTAAACATAAATATTCAGTTCTTACACATATATATTCAGTTCTAACACATATATATTCAGTTCTTACACATATATATTCAGTACTTACACATATATATTCCGTTCTTACGCATATATATTCAGTTCTTACACATATATATTCAGTTTTTACACATATATATTCCGTTCTTACATTTATATATTCAGTTCTTATACATATATATTCAGTTCTTACACATATATATTCAGTTCTTACGCATATATATTCAGTTCTTACGCATATATATTCAGTTCTTATACATATATATTCCGTTCTTACGCATATATATTCAGTTCTTACACATATATATGCAGTTCTTACACAAATATATTCAGTTCTTACACATATATATTCAGTTTTTACGCATATATATTCAGTTCTTACGCATATATTCAGTTCTTACGCATATATATTCAATTCTTACGCATATATGTTCAGTTCTTACACATATATTCCGATCTTACGCATATATATTCAGTTCTTAAGCATATATATTCAGTTCTTACACATATATATTCAGCTCTTACACATATATATTTAGTTCTAACACATATATATTCAGTTCTTACACATATATATTCCGTTCTTACACATATATATTCAGTTCTTACACATATATATTCCGTTCTAACACATATACATTCAGTTCTTACACATATATATTCAGTTCTTACGCATATATATGCAGTTCTTACACAAATATATTCAGTTCTTACACATATATATTCAGTTCTTACACATATATATTCCGTTCTTACGCATATATATTCAGTTTTTACACATATATATGCAGTTCTTACACAAATATATTCCGTTCTTACACATATATTCAGTTCTTACACATATATATTCAGTTCTTACGCATATATTTTCAGTTCTTACTAATATATATTCCGTTCTAACACATATATATTCAGTTCTTACACATATATATTCAGTTCTTACACATATATATTCCGTTCTTACGCATATATATTCAGTTCTTACGCATATATATTCAGTTCTTACGCATATATATGCAGTTCTTACACATATATATGCAGTTCCTACACAAATATATTCAGTTCTTACACATATATATTCAGTTCTTACGCATATATTCAGTTCTTACGCATATATTCAGTTCTTACGCATATATTCAGTTCTTACGCATATATATTCAGCTCTTACACATATATATTCAGTTCTTACACATATATATTCAGTTCTTACGCATATATGTTCAGTTCTTACACATATATTCCGATCTTACGCATATATATTCAGTTCTTACACATATATATTCAGCTCTTACACATATATATTCAGTTCTTACACATATATATTCAGTTCTTACACATATATATTCAGTTCTACACATATATATTCAGTTCTTACACATATATATTCAGTTCTTACGCATATATATTCCGTTCTAACACATATATATTCCGTTCTTACACATATATATTCCGTTCTTAAGCATATAAATTCAGTTCTTACGCATATATATTTTCATTTCTTACGCATATATATTCAGTTCTTACGCATATATATTCAGTTCTTACACATATATATTCAGTTCTTACACATATATATTCAGTTCTAACACATATATATTCAGTTCTTACACATATATATTCAGTTCTTACACATATATATTCCGTTCTTACACTTATATATTCCGTTCTTGCGCATATATATTCAGTTCTTACACATATATATTCAGCTCTTACACATATATATTCATTTCTTACACATATATATTCAGTTCTACACATATATATTCAGTTCTTACACATATATATTCAGTTCTTACGCATATATATTCCGTTCTAACACATATATATTCAGTTCTTACACATATATATTCAGTTCTTACACATATATATTCCGTTCTTACACATATATATTCAGTTATTATACATATATATTCAGTTCTTACACATATATATTCAGTTCTTACGCATATATATTCAGTTCTTACGCATATATATGCAGTTCTTAAACATATATATTCAGTTCTTACACATATATATTCAGTTCTTACACATATATATTCAGTTCTTACACATATATATTCCGTTCTTACACATATATATTCCGTTCTTGCGCATATATATTCAGTTCTTACACATATATATTCAGCTCTTACACATATATATTCATTTCTTACACATATATATTCAGTTCTACACATATATATTCAGTTCTTACACATATATATTCAGTTCTTACGCATATATATTCCGTTCTAACACATATATATTCAGTTCTTACACATATATTTTCAGTTCTTACACATATATATTCCGTTGTTACACATATATATTCAGTTCTTATACATATATATTCAGTTCTTACACATATATATTCAGTTCTTACGCATATATATTCAGTTCTTACGCATATATATGCAGTTCTTACACATATATATTCAGTTCTTACACATATATATTCAGTTCTTATACATATATATTCAGTTCTTACACATATATATTCCGTTCTTACACATATATATTCAGTTCTTACACATATATATTCAGTTCTAACACATATATATTCAGTTCTTACACATATATATTCAGTTCTTACACATATATATTCCGTACTTACACATATATTCAGTTCTTACACATATATATTCAGTTCTTACGCATATATTTTCAGTTCTTACTAATATATATTCCGTTCTAACACATATATATTCAGTTCTTACACATATATATTCAGTTTTTACACATATATATTCCGTTCTTAAGTATATATATTCAGTTCTTACGCATATATATTCAGTTCTTACGCATATATATGCAGTTCTTACACATATATATGCAGTTCCTACACAAATATATTCAGTTCTTACACATATATATTCAGTTCTTACGCATATATTCAGTTCTTACGCATATATTCAGTTCTTACGCATATATTCAGTTCTTACGCATATATATTCAGCTCTTACACATATATATTCTGTTCTTACACATATATATTCAATTCTTACGCATATATGTTCAGTTCTTACACATATAGTCCGATCTTACGCATATATATTCAGTTCTTACACATATATATTCAGTTCTTACGCATATATTCAGTTCTTACGCATATATTCAGTTCTTACGCGTATATATTCAATTCTTACGCATATATGTTCAGTTCTTAAACATATATTCCGATCTTACGCATATATATTCAGTTCTTACGCATATATATTCAGTTCTTACACATATATATTCAGCTCTTACACATATATATTCAGTTCTTACACATATATATTCAGTTCTTACACATATATATTCAGTTCTACACATATATATTCAGTTCTTACACATATATATTCAGTTCTTACGCATATATATTCCGTTCTAACCCATATATATTCCGTTCTTACACATATATATTCCGTTCTTAAGCATATAAATTCAGTTCTTACTCATATATATTCAGTTCTTACACATATATATTCAGTTCTTACGCATATATGTTCAGTTCTTACACATATATTCCGATCTTACGCATATATATTCAGTTCTTACACATATATATTCAGCTCTTACACATATATATTCAGTTCTTACACATATATATTCAGTTCTTACACATATATTCAGTTCTTACACATATTTATTCAGTTCTAACACATATATATTCAGTTCTTACACATAAATATTCAGTTCTTACACATATATATTCCGTTCTTACGCATATATATTCAGTTCTTACACATATATATTCCGTTCTAACACATATATATTCAGTTCTTACACATATATATTCAGTTCTTACACATATATATTCCGTTCTTACGCATATATATTCAGTTCTTACGCATATATATTCAGTTCTTACACATATATATTCAGTTCTTACGCATATATATTCAGTTCTTACGCATATATATTTAGATCTTACGCATATATATTTAGTTCTTACACATATATATTCAGTTCTTACACATATATATTCCGTTCTTACGCATATATATTCATTTTTTACACATATATATGCAGTTCTTACACAAATATATTCCGTTCTTACACATATATTCAGTTCTTACACATATATATTCAGTTCTTACGCATATATTTTCAGTTCTTACTAATATATATTCCGTTCTAACACATATATATTCAGTTCTTACACATATATATTCAGTTCTTACACATATATATTCCGTTCTTACGCATATATATTCAGTTCTTACGCATATATATTCAGTTCTTACGCATATATATGCAGTTTTTACACATATATATGCAGTTCCTACACAAATATATTCAGTTCTTACACATATATTCAGTTCTTACGCATATATTCAGTTCTTACGCATATATTCAGTTCTTACGCATATATTCAGTTCTTACGCATATATATTCAGCTCTTACACATATATATTCAGTTCATACACATATATATTCAGTTCTTACGCATATATGTTCAGTTCTTACACATATATTCCGATCTTACGCATATATATTCAGTTCTTACACATATATATTCAGCTATTACACATATATATTCAGTTCTTACACATATATATTCAGTTCTTACACATATATATTCAGTTCTACACATATATATTCAGTTCTTACACATATATATTCAGTTCTTACGCATACATATTCCGTTCTAACACATATATATTCCGTTCTTACACATATATATTCCGTTCTTAAGCATATAAATTCAGTTCTTACGCATATATATTTTCATTTCTTACGCATATATATTCAGTTCTTACGCATATATATTCAGTTCATACACATATATATTCAGTTCTTACACATATATATTCAGTTCTAACACATATATATTCAGTTCTTACACATATATATTCAGTTCTTACACATATATATTCCGTTCTTGCGCATATATATTCAGTTCTTACACATATATATTCAGCTCTTACACATATATATTCATTTCTTACACATATATATTCAGTTCTACACATATATATTCAGTTCTTACACATATATATTCAGTTCTTACGCATATATATTCCGTTCTAACACATATATATTCAGTTCTTACACATATATATTCAGTTCTTACACATATATATTCCGTTCTTACACATATATATTCAGTTCTTATACATATATATTCAGTTCTTACACATATATATTCAGTTCTTACGCATATATATTCAGTTCTTACGCATATATATGCAGTTCTTACACATATATATTCAGTTCTTACACATATATATTCAGTTCTTACACATATATATACAGTTCTTACACATATATATTCCGTTCTTACACATATATATTCCGTTCTTGCGCATATATATTCAGTTCTTACACATATATATTCAGCTCTTACACATATATTCCGTTCTTACGCATATATATTCAGTTCGTACGTATATATATTCAGTTCTTACACATATATATTCAGTTCTTACACATATATTCAGTTCTTACGGATATATATTCAATACTTACGCATATATGTTTAGTTCTTACACATATATTCCGATCTTACGCATATATATTCAGTTCTTACGCATATATATTCAGTTCTTACACATATATATTCAGCTCTCACACATATATATTCAGTTCTTACACATATATATTCAGTTCTTACACATATATATTCAGTGCTAACACATATATATTCAGTTCTTACACATATATATTCAGTTCTTACGTATATATATTCAGTTCTTACACATATATATTCAGTTCTTACACATATATTCAGTTCTTACGCATATATATTCAATTCTTACGCATATATGTCCAGTTCTTACACATATATTCCGATCTTACGCATATATATTCAGTTCTTACGCATATATATTCAGTTCTTACACATATATATTCAGCTCTTACACATATATATTCAGTACTTACACATATATATTCAGTTCTTACACATATATATTCAGTGCTAACACATATATATTCAGTTCTTACACATATATTTTCACTTCTCACGCATATATATTCAGTTCTAACGCATATATGTTCAGTTCTTATGCATATATATTCAGTTCTTACAGACATATATTCAGTTCTTACACATATATATTCAGTTCTTACGCATATATATTCAGTTCTTTCGCATATATATTCAGTTCTAACGCATATATATTCCGTTCTTACGCATATATATTCAGTTCTTACACACATATATTCAGTTCTTACGCATATATATTCAGAACTTACGCATTTATACTCAGTTCCTACGCATATATATTCAGTTCTTTCGCATATATATTCAGTTCTTACGCATATATATTCAGTTCTGACGCATATATATTCAGTTCTTACACATATATATTCAGTTCTTACACATATATATTCAGTTCTTACGCATATATGTTCAGTTCTTACGCATATATATTCAGTTCTTACGCATATATATTCAGTTTTTACGCATATATATTCAGTTCTTACACATATATATTCAGTTCTTACACATATATATTCACTTCTAACGCATATATATTCAGTTCTTACGCATATATATTCAGTTCTTATACATATATATTCAGTTCTTACACATATATATTCAGTTCTTACACATATATATTCAGTTCTTACACAAATATATTCAGTTCTTACACATATATATTCAGTTCTTACGCATATATTTAGTTCTTACGCATATATTCAGTTCTTACGCATATATATTCAATTCTTACGCATATATGTTCAGTTCTTACACATATATTCCGATCTTACGCATATATATTCAGTTCTTACGCATATATATTCAGCTCTTACACATATATATTCAGTTCTTACACATATATATTCAGTCCTTACACATATATATTCAGTTCTAACACATATATATTCAGTTCTTACACATATATATTCAATTCTTACACATATATATTCCGTTCTTACGCATATATATTCAGTTCTTACACATATATATTAAGTTCTAACACATATATATATTCAGTTCTTACACATATATATTCAGTTCTTACAAATATATATTCCGTTCTTACGCATATATATTCAGATCTTACACATTTATATTCAGTTCTTATGCATATATTCAGTTCTTACGCATATATTCAGTTCTTACACATATATATTCAGTTCTTACACATATATATTCAGTTCTTATACATATATATTCAGTTCTTACACATATATATTCCGTTCTTACGCATATATATTCCGTTCTTAAGCATATACATTCAGTTCTTACGCATATATATTCAGTTCTTACGCATAATATTCAGTTCTTACGCATATATATTCAGTTCTTAAACATATATATTCAGTTCTTACACATATATATTCCGTTCTTACGCATATATATTCAGTTCTTACACATATATATGCAGTTATTACACAAATATATTCAGTTCTTACACATATATTCCGATCTTACGCATATATATTCAGTTCTTATGCATATATATTCAGTTCTTACACACATATATTCAGTTCTTACACATATATATTCCGTGCTTACGCATATATATTCCGTTCTTTCGCATATATATTCAGTTCTAACGCATAAATATTCCGTCTTACGCATATATATTCAATTCTTACACACATATATTCAGTTCTTACACATATATATTCAGTTCTTATAAATATATTTTCAGTTCTTAAGCATATATATTCAGTTCTTTCGCATATATATTCAATTCTTACACATATATATTCAGTTCTGACGCATATATTCAGTTCTTACACATATATGTCCAGTTCTTACACATATATATTGAGTTCTTACACATATATATTCAGTTCTTACACATATATATTCCGTTCTTACGCATATATATTCAGTTCGTACGTATATATATTCAGTTCTTACACATATATATTCAGTTCTCACACATATATTCAGTTCTTACGCATATATATTCAATACTTACGCATATATGTCCAGTTCTTACACATATATTCCGATCTTACGCATATATATTCAGTTCTTACGCATATATATTCAGTTCTTACACATATATATTCAGCTCTCACACATATATATTCAGTTCTTACACATATATATTCAGTTCTTACACATATATATTCAGTGCTAACACATATATATTCAGTTCTTACACATATATATTTAGTTCTTACGTATATATATTCAGTTCTTACACATATATATTCAGTTCTTACACATATATTCAGTTCTTACGCATATATATTCAATTCTTACGCATATATGTCCAGTTATACACATATATTCCGATCTTACGCATATATATTCAGTTCTTATGCATATATATTCAGTTCTTACACATATATATTCAGCTCTTACACATATATATTCAGTTCTTACACATATATATTCAGTTCTTACACATATATATTCAGTGCTAACACATATATATTCAGTTCTTACACATATATATTCCGTTCTTACACATATATATTCCGTTCTTACGCATATATATTCAGTTCTTACGCATATATATTCAGTTCTTACACATATATATTCAGTTCTTACGCATATATATTCAGTTCTTACGCATTTATATTTAGATCTTACGCATATATATTTAGTTCTTACACATATATATTCAGTTCTTACACATATATATTCCGTTCTTACGCATATATATTCAGTTTTTACACATATATATGCAGTTCTTACACAAATATATTCCGTTCTTACACATATATTCAGTTCTTACACATATATATTCAGTTCTTACGCATATATTTTCAGTTCTTACTAATATATATTCCGTTCTAACACATATATATTCAGTTCTTACACATATATATTCAGTTCTTACACATATATATTCCGTTCTTACGCATATATATTCAGTTCTTACGCATATATATTCAGTTCTTACGCATATATATGCAGTTTTTACACATATATATGCAGTTCCTACACAAATATATTCAGTTCTTACACATATATTCAGTTCTTACGCATATATTCAGTTCTTACGCATATATTCAGTTCTTACGCATATATTCAGTTCTTACGCATATATATTCAGCTCTTACACATATATATTCAGTTCATACACATATATATTCAGTTCTTACGCATATATGTTCAGTTCTTACACATATATTCCGATCTTACGCATATATATTCAGTTCTTACACATATATATTCAGCTATTACACATATATATTCAGTTCTTACACATATATATTCAGTTCTTACACATATATATTCAGTTCTACACATATATATTCAGTTCTTACACATATATATTCAGTTCTTACGCATATATATTCCGTTCTAACACATATATATTCCGTTCTTACACATATATATTCCGTTCTTAAGCATATAAATTCAGTTCTTACGCATATATATTTTCATTTCTTACGCATATATATTCAGTTCTTACGCATATATATTCAGTTCATACACATATATATTCAGTTCTTACACATATATATTCAGTTCTAACACATATATATTCAGTTCTTACACATATATATTCAGTTCTTACACATATATATTCCGTTCTTGCGCATATATATTCAGTTCTTACACATATATATTCAGCTCTTACACATATATATTCATTTCTTACACATATATATTCAGTTCTACACATATATATTCAGTTCTTACACATATATATTCAGTTCTTACGCATATATATTCCGTTCTAACACATATATATTCAGTTCTTACACATATATATTCAGTTCTTACACATATATATTCCGTTCTTACACATATATATTCAGTTCTTATACATATATATTCAGTTCTTACACATATATATTCAGTTCTTACGCATATATATTCAGTTCTTACGCATATATATGCAGTTCTTACACATATATATTCAGTTCTTACACATATATATTCAGTTCTTACACATATATATACAGTTCTTACACATATATATTCCGTTCTTACACATATATATTCCGTTCTTGCGCATATATATTCAGTTCTTACACATATATATTCAGCTCTTACACATATATTCCGTTCTTACGCATATATATTCAGTTCGTACGTATATATATTCAGTTCTTACACATATATATTCAGTTCTTACACATATATTCAGTTCTTACGGATATATATTCAATACTTACGCATATATGTTTAGTTCTTACACATATATTCCGATCTTACGCATATATATTCAGTTCTTACGCATATATATTCAGTTCTTACACATATATATTCAGCTCTCACACATATATATTCAGTTCTTACACATATATATTCAGTTCTTACACATATATATTCAGTGCTAACACATATATATTCAGTTCTTACACATATATATTCAGTTCTTACGTATATATATTCAGTTCTTACACATATATATTCAGTTCTTACACATATATTCAGTTCTTACGCATATATATTCAATTCTTACGCATATATGTCCAGTTCTTACACATATATTCCGATCTTACGCATATATATTCAGTTCTTACGCATATATATTCAGTTCTTACACATATATATTCAGCTCTTACACATATATATTCAGTACTTACACATATATATTCAGTTCTTACACATATATATTCAGTGCTAACACATATATATTCAGTTCTTACACATATATTTTCACTTCTCACGCATATATATTCAGTTCTAACGCATATATGT
>JAWPHD010026710.1:0-11790 GCA_037043455.1 Cyrtodaria siliqua | reverse complement strand
GTTTGTGCTTGGATAACCTTGCATACATAGCAAATGTGTAGATACCTTCAAGATGCCTTGTTTGTGCTTGGATAACCTTGCATACATAGCAAATGTGGAGATACCTTCAAGATGCTTTGTTTGTGCTTGGATAACCTTGCATACACAGCAAATGTGGAGATACCTTCAAAATGCTTTGTTTGTGTTTGGATATCCTTGCATACACAGGAAATGTGGAGATGCCTTCAAGATGCCTTAAAGATGCCTTCAAGATGCTTTGTTTGTGCTTGGATAACCTTGTATACACAGCAAATGTGGAGATACCTTCAATATGCTTTGTTTGTGCTTGGATAACTTTGCATACATAGCAAATGTGGAGATACTTTCAAGATGCTTTGTTTGTGCTTGGATAACCTTGCATACATAGCAAATGTGGAGATACCTTCAAAATGCTTTGTTTGTGCTTGGCTAACCTTGCATACATAGCAAATGTGGAGATACCTTCAAGATTCTTTGTTTGTGCTTGGATAACCTTGCACACACAGGAAATGTGGAGATACCTTCAAGATGCTTTGTTTGTGCTTGGATAACCTTGCATACACAGCAAATGTGGAGATGCCTTCAAGATGCCTTCAAGGTGCTTTGTTTGTGCTTGAATAACCTTGTATAAACAGCAAATGTGGAGATACCTTCAAGATGCTTTGTTTGTGCCTGGATAACTTTGCATACATAGCAAATGTGGAGATACTTTCAAGATGCTTTGTTTGTGCTTGGATAACCTTGCATACATAGCAAATGTGGAGATACCTTCAAAATGCTTTGTTTGTGCATGGATAATCTTGCATACATAGTAAATGTGGAGATACCTTCAAGATGCTTTGTTTGTGCTTGGATAACCCTGCATACATAGCAAATGTGGAGATACCTTCAAGATGCTTTGTTTGTGCTTTGATAACCTCGCATACATAGCAAATGTGGAGATACATTCAATATGCTTTGTTTGTGCTTTAATAACCGTGCATACATAGCAAATGTGGAGATACCTCCAAGATGCTTTGTTTGTGCTTGTATAACCTTGCATAAATAGCAAATGTGGAGATACCTTCAAGATGCTTTGTTTGTGCTTGGATAACCTTGCATACACAGCAAATGTGGAGATACCTTCAAGATGCTTTGTTTGGGCTTGGATAACCTGGCATACACAGCAAATGTGGAGATACCTTCAAGATGCTTTGTTTGTGCTTGGATAACCTTGCATACATAGCAAACGTGGAGATACCTTCAAAATGCATTTAAAACTCAAGAAACGAAACAGAAACCCAAATTGAAATATACTTTTCTGTTGTATTGGGCTGGTACATTTTGAGCAGGTCTAGTAATTTATGCAACTAGTAAACTAAACAGGTTAATAGCTAGCCCTGGAAAAGCTCAGTGAATTCGACCTTGACTTTAGAGCTACCCCCTTGTTGAGGCCTGTCTGATGGGAAACTTTATATAATCTCCCTCTTAGGTTGCTGTCCAAATATAATCTGTGTTAACGGGACGTAAAAACTCATTTTATTGTCATTCGTTTGTTTAGAATTTGTTGTTAAAGTTATCAGTTTGAGTTAAATTGAGTGTTTACAGCGCACCAACACAAAAAGGTTATATGGCTCCAACAGGAATGAACACTCCAGGCCCACTCTCTTTTTGTGCCTAGATAAAAACGCAGAATGTATCCAGAACCAGAATTGTAGAGTTCCTGCAAATTATATTGTAAACACTCATTTTTCGCTGTAGTCGCGATCATTGTATTCTGCTGCCACTCGAGTAGACCTGAAACAATGCAGGCATCATGATGAAGACCTTTTATGAAAATGGCAAAAATGACGCAATGCATATGAATTCGGGCAGATTTTACCCTTCTGCCTGGATAAGCAGTGGCCCTATTCTTTCTCGGATACCACACGGGGTTAAAAGTTAAAGGTTATCATGAAGGTCAAAATTCGCGTGTGTAATTGTTGAACAGTTTTTTGTTCACTACGAAATTATGTCAATATGCCACTCAGCTGAATCTTTGCTGTAACTCAGTCAATTCTCAGAAACTGAAAACTATAAACAAAACAATCATTCTAAAATGAAATAATGACTGTTTTGTTGTGAACATTTGGATTACCCTTTTTATACTAAACATTTAGAGCCATCAAGTTGCAGTTCCAGAGAATTTTTATTTTTCTTATATTAATGGAAATAATTCCTATTGTTTTGCTTCATCACCGATTTATGATTCTCAAGATTGAAAGTTATCTTTGAATTTAAACACTTGTTTATTTTGATTTTAGATGTTTCATTCAATTTGTTATTTAATAGATCGCTCACATGCCAAATTATTGGAACCAATCCGATTGCAGATCGCGGCATTTGTTATATACTATTTAATATCGCAAACAAACAGTCGGTTAGAGCGTCATCGACTATGTGTCTACTGAATCGAAGGTTCAGGGTTCGAGCCTTATATACGGCAACAATTTTTAAACCATACAATGTTAAGATATATCAAAAAATATTATACGAAACTACTGCGGAATAAGTCTGATTGGTTCAATTTAATTTGTCATTTGAGTACTCCGTTAAAATGTTTGATTACATTTGTTATTTGAACAAACAAATAAAACATTTTTTGAAGAAAAAAAATAAATGAATAAAAATACCATACCATACCATACCATATCATACTATACCATAATACACGATATTGTAATGTGCTGTGCTGTTCTTTGTTGTACTGGGTTTTGCTGTGCCGTGCCTTGTCGTGCCTACCGTACCTTACCGTACTGTGTTTTGTTACTGTACTGTACTGTACTGTACTGTACTGTACTGTACTGTACTGTACTGTACTGTACTGTACTGTACTTACTGTACTGTACTGTACTGTACTGTACTGCAATATGCTGTATTGTACTGTACTGTTCTGTACTGCTGTACTGCTGTACTGTACTGTACTGTACTGTAATATAGTGTAGTATAGTGTAGTTTACTATACTGTACTGTACCGTACTGTACTGTAATGTACTGTACTGTAATATACGTTGTAGCATGGTCACAGACAATTTTCTTTGTTCAGACAAAGGTGTATATCGTTTAATTGAAAATAAGACCTGTCAGAATAACTGTGAGAATAACAGTTAGAATAACTGAAATAGAGCTGAAATGGACTTGCTACAAAACAAACAGAGTATGTTTTCATCTCGATGTTTAAATAAACCAACTCAGTGAAACCATACTCTATCTATTACGTAATATACTGTACTGTACTGTACTGCACTTTGAAGCAATGCATCTTTGATATCAAGTGTTAACTGCTTTTAGTATGTTTAATTCAGTGTTAGCTGTAATCATCAAATTTAATTTGCTGTTTTCCCGTTATACAGGCAAAATCCATACTCCCACCACTACCACTATTGCCTCCAGCCACAAAGCCATAATAAGAACAAAAATAAACTGGCAATTTTCAAATAGACAGTAGGCGCTAAGGATATACTTGATTATGACTTTAATTGCGTTTATTACGACGACAAGCTCACACTCATTCATTTGGATCTGCAAAAGGGCATGTGAAAGAAATATCCATAGGGAAATAGTGATTTAAGATATAAAAACCCACGGAATTCTTGGTATCGTTAATTCGAGTTTTTGATAAAATTATACCACACCACATCACTTGACCCGACATGACACCACACCACACCACACCACACCACACTACACTGTACTTCTTACTTAAATAGGAAACTGTCAAGCCAGAGAACTACACAATTGTGGTTTATCACAGAAGTGCATTGCAAGTTCATTAGCTCAAGATGATGTCAATGACTGTCGTAACAATGGTGACGAACCACCATCGATTAAAAATATATTTGCTGTCTGTCATAGAATGTTTGCCAACACAACATCATATATTAATGTTGGCGAAGAATTGCATGGTAAGTGCCACTTCTTATATATTTCAGAAATACTTAAAACACGGTTTCGTATCAGATTAACAAACTTATAGATTTTAGTTTCGTACTTGACAAGTTGTGGCCAGGATAATCGATTTTTTTTAAATAATTCTCATTAAAATTATGTTTAAAATTTATTTCATGTTTAGTTTAGACTTATCCAAGTTAGTCAAAATTTATAATTCATTATACCACTCTGATTGTTGACCGGCATTCATTGATCTTAATGTACATAGTTATAGTTAGTGCTGTGTCCTCGTACATGTTCATCAAATACATATTTTCGGACCAAACCGTTTATAAATGAGGCGCACACCTGAGGTCTAGCAAAAACATGTACAACGTTAATAAAAAGCAAAGCATGTGATATCACTGTCAAACACAAACGAGTTGACAATAGTGTTACCGCCTTGGAACGGCCAGTGGCAAAACGACCCCGGGTGTTGGAAACCAGGCTCAAGGTGTACCAAACCTCACCCTATTGTCATCACACTAAAACTGGGCAGTGTAAATAAACCAATTCTCGTAGTGTTATATTCTATAACAAACAGTGCGCATTAAAAGGGTTAGATGATCATGTATGTATGAATATGAAATTAAAAATCTTAAAAAGCCACAATAAAAGTTCTCAGCGACTTAACATACGCCATATATACGTATACGACACATTTTATTAATTGTCTTAACACTTTATGGTAACAGTGTCTTTGTCTGTCGGCATTTATAACCGCATAAACGACGAATAAAATCTAATCAGTTCTTATATTAATATTATTTTCCTGTCGCTATAGTGTCAAAAATAACGTGCCTTGGGAGACTGATAATAATACAACAGTAAAAGTGTCTTCTACCGTTCGTGTATTTTCAAACAATAGAATAGCCATTTCGCCGTGAAACATTAGAAAATAAAGTGTATTATTAGTATTGTAAATATGATTATGTTGTGTGTATTTTTCTTGTTCGAATGTGTTTTATTGATACAATTAGAAAACTTGTTTATCACCAGACAAATGAACGAGTATTTAAATAGTGTTAACTAATGTCCTGATTGTCCCATCATTGCTTCTCTTTACTTTTTTTTTAAAATATAACTATTTTTTTTCAGGTATACTGAAGGTAGTTTGCTACAGCAACGGAATAACTCGTTTGGAAGACATGGAATATACGCAGCAGTATGACGAACGTATAGAAAATACAACAGTTACTTTTATCCCAGAAAGTAGACATCTAGTAAATAAGCTTTACAACGTCTCAAGAGTGTGCAGGCAATTTGTCCGCATAGCTTATGAAACATCAGATGGTAATAGAGACTACATGTAAGCATTATTTATGTCTTTATTCTGAGTTTCTAATTTGTCAGTGCACTAGTGGCTGGTAATCTTTGCTGATATGTGATTGTGCACATATTTAGCAATCGACAAAATTAATATATTACAAATTATAATATTCATAAAATATTTCTTTATTCATTGCAAACTTCTTGGGATTTGTCTGAGAACAATAAACTGCATTCAATTACACCCGTAGCCCACTAAACCCGGCGTACTCTGGTAACACTAAGAGGTCGCCAGCGAAAAGTAAGGCAATTACCACTTTGTCGGCTGCACAACAAGTTTACAAACATAATGGACATTGACAATTCGCTTAATCTGGCCCTTCCTAATAAGCCCAATATGCCCAAGGCCCAGTTGACACGCCTATTTCCACCTTAGTAACGTCTTAATCAAATACGAACATCCAGTGGATAAGACGAGGTTTAAAACCCAGTTATAAAATCAGCTTACATTTAAATAAACAAAACTGTGTTCCGTTTGGCCCAAGATCTTTTTTGAAATACTTTAAAACACTATTTATAACATAATTATATGTGTGATACAAATGACACAGCTACTGGGGCTATTGTGTTAAAATACAGATCGTATTAAGAATTTTCTCATTGTACTTGCCATGAATTTGATTACTAGACGCTAACGATCATGATAATTAACTATTTGGCCAATTACCATCACCGTTGATACTCTTATTTCATTTTACACACGTCTGCACACATCTTAGATGAAAGTACGGGCATACTGACTCTATGTAAATATGTGAACCTTGAAGTCGGGTCAAATTTGATCGGATCGCCATTTAACAAATCTGGTAACAAACCATAAGCTTCTGTTTCTTGCCAAATATTAGGCCTAGATTCAGACAACAATAAAACAATTTAAGATTTCCTATATTACTATGTAAAACTGTGACCCGGGATCCGGGTCAAATGTGACCCCATGGTCAAGATATGAACAACATTCAATTTGGTGGAATTTGCAAATGATAGAATATTAGCTCTTGTGGTTTAAGACGAGATGATTTAAGATATCACTTTATGACTCTTTTTAAGCAAGTGACCCCTCGAGAGAGGATATGACCACAGGGTCAACATTTTAACACATGTAGTAGTATTCCATGTAGACCTCTAACATTTTACAGAGAAGAATATATTTTTAAAAATGTCCACAATAACTATATGTAAAACTATTTAAAACTCCATTCCCCTCACACCCGGGTTGGACTACATTAGATTCCAGGGTCACCATTTGAAAAATAGTAGAGGGACCTAAGCATAGGTTACATGCAAATTAGTAAACATATATCCCTTCGAGTTTCAAGAACACATTTGTTACCAAAACCTGATTTTTATTTAAAATGTGTAGATAACTCTATTAACAGGAAACAGTTACCGTGTTGGCACTGCGTTCATAGATTATTTTGTTTCTCTTTAGGGTAGCCAATAATATATTTATTTCGTTCTTTCTGTATTTTGGTCTTGGAGAAAGCTTATTTTTACCTTAGACGTAGAGGTACCAGTTGTGCTATCGAACGTCGTGGGTGTAAGACAGTTTCGTGTTAAATGTATTGATATTCATGAACAGGCGACGAGTGTGCCACAGAAACAATATTACCGTTGTTGATATAACAGTTTAGTTCAATACATTAATTATGGTTTCGATTGTTCTCTATATATTGATGTGCATAGATATAGACACTACTGAGAGACAAATACAGCAATGTATCAATAGACGTCGGACCTGGTCTGATGAAAAGGTTTATATTTAAATTTAAAGTTCTTCATCTTACACAAGACATGCTATATAAGTAGTAGATGAGAAAAATGTCTTGGTATTATTTTTGACCATAAATTAATTTTCATACCAACCCTTAAATATGACTAAAGCTCCTAAATTGTTGCAAACACCAATCGGGGAGCTGAACGAAACATGCTCTCACGAATATTTTCTCTTATCTGATCTAGGCTGGGCTACGGTTCAATAGGGATCAACTCGCAAATCATGTTCGACCTTTTGACCTCCATATTAAACCACAGTTAATATATCTCGAGATAGACCAATTACGAAGTACCACATATTTTACTGTGGACGTTTAATCACCAAAAATAAATTTTGATCTTTCCAATAATAAATTAATCCGGTACAGATTATATTTTCTTGCATACCGGATAAGGCTATCCACGTTTTACATGGGGGATGGAAAGTATTATGTTTATGGGTAAATATAAAAGTCACGCGCGCAATTGTTCTTCATGTTTACGTTTTTCTGTAATGAAATGAATGCGCGTTCCTGAAGTGTCAGAAAGGCAGATTTAGGTTTACATGTTCATGCTCTACGTATAGATAATCGTAGCGTTGTTCGATTATATGGGATGATCTCTTTATAACATACAGTTTTAATTTTAAAATACTCATTTGAATACATCAGATAGGTATTGTATTGTGTTTTTTCCTATACGTAAATCTGTCTATTTTCAGTGTTTTAAAATCCGACGAGCTGACGCTAACATTGGAATATCCAGGATACACTAAATATTTATGGATGATATTTCATATTGATTGCCATCGTAAGATAAATCCTTTTAAATTAATAATAAAGAAAACTTGTCCATTTAAATACAAGAAATTAAATTCGGAAAAAATTTCTACATAGTCTCTTAGAGAGGATGCGAGATAGCAGTTACCTTACGATGTCAAAAATAGTATATTATTAGGTATGTACATGTACACGGGTTTATATTAATACACTACAAACATAGGTTTTAAAACAACTTAATTATCGTTTGTCTATCAATTTACTAATAGTGTGGGTACGTTCCAACCACAGGAATGTTATACAATGGCATAATCAGGAATATGGTTGATTGACCCATTTACAGTTCGCCACTATGCTATCCTCTTTGACTGTGCAATGACCGGACAGATTGTGGACCCTATGATGACGTCTAACTAAATCCTAATAGGACGGTAGCATTTGATGTTCGTCTTAAATCTTGTTTTGTCATACTCTTAACGGTTGTTCTCTTGTTGCTCTGGCTTCTGCCAAGTCACTGAGTACTAGCTTTGTGGCTTTCTAGGCTACTTTATGTACAAGAATATAACGGAGCACTTTTGTTTAAACTTTTATTTTTCAGAAAAAGTGACTATCATAAAAAATGTATGATTTAATTATGGAAAAACGGTCATTTAGATCGTATACATCTAAAAATAATTTCCATTTTCACTCGGTTTCAATTTAGAAATAGTTGCATACAATTTTCCAAATTAAAACCTTCTATTGGTGTAGAGTTTTACCCTATTAAAGCTAAATGCATATCATAATTGTTTGAAACTATTTTTTCAATTTAAATATGGTTGTGCTTCATTTTAAGACACAAATATAAATGATGAATTAAATGTGAAAAATTTACAACACTGTTGAAAAATTTACATCCAATAGGACAGATTGCTCATATTTATGCGACGATTTTGTAAAGCATATATAAATTATTGTAAGAAAGAAAATAGCTATAATAAGAATATGTATTGTTGCTTTATATCACATACCATATAAAGATATCTAAGCTTTTGCATCATTATTTGCAAATATTTGTGTGTTTGCTCTCAAATCTTAAGTTATATATATTGTTTTTCTTACAAGAAAGTATTGATACTTATGTTTGATGAGGAGGAAATCATAACAATGCCTGCAACTGGTGTTTTGAACTATTTAATTTAGTTTTTCAAAAATGGAATCATTTTCAAAGTATTGAATTGCAAGCTTATGTTCTCTGAAATCGTGAAAACCGAAAATTAGCAAAACATAATTCATATTCCGTTTTTTTACACATGGACTTATCGGACTACTATACCCTTAAACGACAATTTACAAGCAGATGTTTTAAATTTATATTTCAGTTATATTTATAATTCAAAATATTTGTCTCAAATCGCATTATCTACCCTTTAAAAAGACGGATGCAGGAAACATATACTAGTTCATGTCATAAAGTTTTATATCAAAGGAACCATTAGACTTGCCTTTAAAATGAACATATAATGTCAAGATATTTAATTCCGTTACAAAATGGAAGTGTTATGTAAAAAGATAAGCACTTCTTGTATTATATAAACATGATTAATGTATGAGTTTTACTTATACTGCCTATTAATACTGCTTGTTTGTTAACGAATATAACTTGACGGGGATATCTTTATTTACGCTGTCCCGTTTATTGGAATGACAATATGTTGAGATTGAGGTTTTGTGCACCTTAGAATCTGATTTAAACCCCAGCGGTTCTTTTCAACCACTGACCGTTCCAAGGCGGAAGCCCTATTATCAAACCGTTTGTGTTTGTGATGTCATGTCTTGCCTTTTATATATCTTTGTAATTGCTGTTTGTTTCTATGCGTGCTTTTGGTTGACTGTGGTCCTTGAATGATATATCTCCTGTTCGACTTTTATCTCTACTTTTACATTAAAACTGTCATGTGACTCTGTGTACAATATTCAATGAAACTAGCATGTATATCGTCATGATATACTATCAATACACATTAACGCTATCATTTTTATGTTAATTAAGAAATAATAAATAAGTACCTGTGTTTTATCGGTGAATAAAATACAGTTAGGAGTTCGGATGCGTAATAATTAAATCAAGAGTGCGTTAGCACGAGTGATTTAATTACTCGCATCCGAACGACTAACTGTGTTTTATTCACCGATAAAATACAGGTACGTATTTATTATTTCGATTCTAACACAACAATAACCCCATTGTTTACATTATTGTTGGGGCTCTATATATTATCTCGGAGGTCAGGTAATCAGGCTGCTATGTTTACAGGCTGTTCCATTGGGCGCCCCCGTATACAAAGTTCTGCGTTTCAATACACTAGTAGTCACGTGACAAACAATTAAAATCATTGCTTACGTCATATAGCTTGCGCTGTATGACGTCAAACGTTCTCACCTTGTTCAAGATTCTTATTAATGTTATATGTACTGATGCATATGATGGGTTTATATCGGGGGTGTAGACGGTTTGGGAGCATGGCAAGTTTGTTGTAATTAACATTTGATTAAAATTACTGTTGAGTTTGTCTTCGTGACGTATATTAACCAAGTGACGTCATGTAACGTGGCGCTTCCAACGGATGAAATATACGCGGGGAATTAATGGAACAGCTGTGTTTTATCGTAGAATAACATACAGCTGTCTCTTTTCTTGGAGTATATGAAAGACTTCGCAGGTCGTGTTAGAATCCTATATATAAAATGCACACTAAAACGAACATGTTTATAGTTCAGACAATATTTTACAATACATATTGAAACTTTCATGCCAACGTCCACAATATGTATGCAATACACATTAACACTATTGTTGTTATATTCCGGATTTAAATGCAATCCACAATGAAACTATCATCGTTATGTTATTGCAACTATCATGCTTATTTTGTAGTCTCTGTATACAATCATAATTGAAACTATCATGTTTTGTTCATGCTCTGTAAACAACACTCATTGAACTTATCTTATTTATATTCGGACTTCAGACTATGTCTACAATACAATGCAACTAGCATGTTTATGTTCAGAATCTGTATACATTTCTTATCTTTATGTTCAAGCTCCATATTCGATTAGCGAGGAACCCACGATGATGTGTAAATCAGGTAGAACGAAGATGTTTGCTCGCCACAAATGTTTACTGAACATCAAGCATGATGGCGCTCCATACGGTTGTAGAGATTTGACACATCTGGAAAACTGCGGTACTATTCTTAACTTTCCCATGAATTATTAACATTTTGGTTGAGAAAAGTATATTATTAATTTAATTTGATCAATAACCGTGTTATTAGTAAACAATTCAATTATTTGAATATATTCTGATGCGTTTTATGTAAACAATATATGCTATTTGTATAAATCAATACCCGAGTCCCCCTGAAGTGTATATAGTTAACAGTAAACACGTTTCTTATTATATTTCTAATCTTAGTTAACTTTTCAAGTCTTACCGAACAAGTAGTTTTATTCTACAGGAAAGTAAGTTTTAACATAACCTGTATCATTGAAGATATCGTTTTATGTCACAAAACGCTAAATATGTGCTTCTTTGATCCAACTCTATTTGAAAAATAGATACTAATAAAATCATCCAAACAAATGTCCTGGCAAATAATTATTGGTGACTTTATAAGTCTATAAATATATTTGTATTCGTATTTGCTAATTCAATATATCCATTCGTCTAAATAAACTGTTTACAGAGGATTTCCCGTGTCCATTCAACTATGTGAAATGTCCAGACAGTTTCTGTTTACATGTCCGTCTGGTGTGTGACGGTCAGCCGCATTGCCCGCACAGCGAAGATGAAATAGGTTGCGGTAAGTACGTTTATTAATATATTCGATAGCGGTGTGCACAGTTTACTATATTATTTGAGTACGCAAGATATGTATGCTGCTTTTTATATTACTATTGTTCGGGGCACTTCTTTCAG
>JAWPHD010026709.1:0-11792 GCA_037043455.1 Cyrtodaria siliqua | reverse complement strand
TGGCAGTTTTCATATATAATATTATGTCAGTTTTCATAGACAATATTATGGCAGTTTTCATAGATAATATTATGTCAGTTTTCATAGACAATATTATGTCAGTTTTCTATTATCTCCGTTTTCATAGATAATATTATGGCAGTTTTCATAGATAATATTATGTCAGTTTTCTATTATGTCCGTTTTCATAGATAATATTATGTCAGTTTTCTATAATGGCAGTTTTCATAGATAATATTATGGCAGTTTTCATAGATAATATTATGTCAGTTTTCATAGACAATATTATGGCAGTTTTCATAGATAATATTATGTCAGTTTTCATAGACAATATTATGTCATTTATCTTTTATGTCCATTTTCATAGATAATATGATGTCAGTTTTCATAGACAATATTATGGCAGTTTTCATAGACAATATTATGGCAGTTTTCATAGACAATATTATGTCAGTTTTCATAGACAATATTAAGTCAGTTTTCATAGACAATATTATGGCAGTTTTCATAGATAATATTATGTCAGTTTTCATAGACAATATTATGGCAGTTTTCATAGACAATATTATGGCAGTTTTCGTAGACAATATTATGGCAGTTTTCATAGACGATATTATGGCAGTTTTCATAGATAATATTAAGGCAGTTTTCATAGATAATATTATGGCAGTTTTCATAGATAATATTATGGCAGTTTTCATAGATAATATTATGGCAGTTTTCATAGACAATATTATGTCAGTTTTCATAGACAATATTATGTCAGTTTTCATAGACAATATTATGGCAGTTTTCATAGATAATATTATGGCAGTTTTCATAGATAATATTATGGCAGTTTTCATAGATAATATTATGTCAGTTTTTATAGACAATATTATGGCAGTTTTCATAGATAATATTATGTCAGTTTTCATAGACAATATTATGTGAGTTTTCTATTATGTCCGTTTTCATAGATAATATTATGGCTGGTTTCATAGATAATATTATGTCAGTTTTCTATTATGTCAGTTTTCATAGATAATATTATGGCAGTTTTCATAGACAATATTATGTCAGTTTTCATAGACAATATTATGGCAGTTTTCATAGACAATATTATGGCAGTTTTCATAGACAATATTATGGCAGTTTTCATAGACAATATTAAGTCAGTTTTCATAGACAATATTATGTCAGTTTTCATAGATAATATTATGGCAGTTTACATAGACAATATTATGTCAGTTTTCATAGACAATATTATGGCAGTTTTCATAGATAATATTATGGCAGTTTTCATAGATAATATTATGGCAGTTTTCATAGACAATATTATGGCAGTTTTCATAGATAATATTATGTCAGTTTTCTATTATGTCCGTTTTCATAGATAATATTATGGCAGTTTTCATAGACAATATTATGTCAGTTTTCATAGACAATATTATGGCAGTTTTCATAGACACTATTATGGCAGGTTTCATAGATAATATTATGTCAGTTTTCTATTATGTCCGTTTTCATAGATAATATTATGGCAGTTTTCATAGACAATATTATGTCAGTTTTCATAGACAATATTATGGCAGTTTTCATAGACAATATTATGCCAGTTTTCATAGATAATATTATGGCAGTTTTCATAGATAATATTATGGCAGTTTTCATAGATACTATTATGTCAGTTTTCATAGATAATATTATGTCAGTTTTCATAGATACTATTATGTCAGTTTTCATAGATAATATTATGTCAGTTTTCATAGATAATATTATGGCAGTTTTCATAGATAATATTATGGCAGTTTTCATAGATAATATTATGTCAGTTTTCATAGACAATATTATGGCAGTTTTCATAGATAATATTATGTCAGTTTTCATAGACAATATTATGTCAGTTTTCTATTATCTCCGTTTTCATAGATAATATTATGGCAGTTTTCATAGATAATATTATGTCAGTTTTCTATTATGTCCGTTTTCATAGATAATATTATGTCAGTTTTCTATAATGGCAGTTTTCATAGATAATATTATGGCAGTTTTCATAGATAATATTATGTCAGTTTTCATAGACAATATTATGGCAGTTTTCATAGATAATATTATGTCAGTTTTCATAGACAATATTATGTCATTTATCTTTTATGTCCATTTTCATAGATAATATGATGTCAGTTTTCATAGACAATATTATGGCAGTTTTCATATATAATATTATGTCAGTTTTCATAGACAATATTATGGCAGTTTTCATAGATAATATTATGTCAGTTTTCATAGACAATATTATGTCAGTTTTCTATTATCTCCGTTTTCATAGATAATATTATGGCAGTTTTCATAGATAATATTATGTCAGTTTTCTATTATGTCCGTTTTCATAGATAATATTATGTCAGTTTTCTATAATGGCAGTTTTCATAGATAATATTATGGCAGTTTTCATAGATAATATTATGTCAGTTTTCATAGACAATATTATGGCAGTTTTCATAGATAATATTATGTCAGTTTTCATAGACAATATTATGTCATTTATCTTTTATGTCCATTTTCATAGATAATATGATGTCAGTTTTCATAGACAATATTATGGCAGTTTTCATAGACAATATTATGGCAGTTTTCATAGACAATATTATGTCAGTTTTCATAGACAATATTAAGTCAGTTTTCATAGACAATATTATGGCAGTTTTCATAGATAATATTATGTCAGTTTTCATAGACAATATTATGGCAGTTTTCATAGACAATATTATGGCAGTTTTCGTAGACAATATTATGGCAGTTTTCATAGACGATATTATGGCAGTTTTCATAGATAATATTAAGGCAGTTTTCATAGATAATATTATGGCAGTTTTCATAGATAATATTATGGCAGTTTTCATAGATAATATTATGGCAGTTTTCATAGACAATATTATGTCAGTTTTCATAGACAATATTATGTCAGTTTTCATAGACAATATTATGGCAGTTTTCATAGATAATATTATGGCAGTTTTCATAGATAATATTATGGCAGTTTTCATAGATAATATTATGTCAGTTTTTATAGACAATATTATGGCAGTTTTCATAGATAATATTATGTCAGTTTTCATAGACAATATTATGTGAGTTTTCTATTATGTCCGTTTTCATAGATAATATTATGGCTGGTTTCATAGATAATATTATGTCAGTTTTCTATTATGTCAGTTTTCATAGATAATATTATGGCAGTTTTCATAGACAATATTATGTCAGTTTTCATAGACAATATTATGGCAGTTTTCATAGACAATATTATGTCAGTTTTCATAGATAATATTATGGCAGTTTTCATAGATAATATTATGGCAGTTTTCATAGATAATATTATGTCAGTTTTCATAGACAATATTATGGCAGTTTTCATAGATAATATTATGGCAGTTTTCATAGATAATATTATGGCAGTTTTCATAGACAATATTATGGCAATTTTCATAGATAATATTATGTCAGTTTTCATAGACAATATTATGTCAGTTTTCTATTATGTCCGTTTTCATAGATAATATTATGTCAGTTTTCATAGATAATATTATGTCAGTTTTCATAGATAATATTATGTCAGTTTTCATAGATAATATTATGGCAGTTTTCATAGATAACATTATGGCGGTTTTCATAGATAAATTATGTCAGTTTTCATAGACAATATTATGGCAGTTTTCATAGATAATATTATGTCAGTTTTCTATTATGTCCGTTTTCATAGATAATATTATGGCAGTTTTCATAGACAATATTATGTCAGTTTTCATAGACAATATTATGGCAGTTTTCATAGACAATATTATGTCAGTTTTCATAGATAATATTATGGCAGTTTTCATAGATAATATTATGGCAGTTTTCATAGATAATATTATGTCAGTTTTCATAGACAATATAATGGCAGTTTTCATAGATAATATTATGGCAGTTTTCATAGATAATATTATGTCAGTTTTCATAGACAATATTATGGCAGTTTTCATAGATAATATTATGTCAGTTTTCATAGACAATATTATGTCAGTTTTCTATTATGTCCGTTTTCATAGATAATATTATGTCAGTTTTCATAGATAATATTATGTCAGTTTTCATAGATAATATTATGTCAGTTTTCATAGATAATATTATGGCAGTTTTCATAGATAATATTATGGCAGTTTTCATAGATAATATTATGGCAGTTTTCATAGACAATATTATGGCAGTTTTCATAGATAATATTATGTCAGTTTTCATAGACAATATTATGGCAGTTTTCATAGATAATATTATGTCAGTTTTCATAGACAATATTATGTCAGTTTTCTATTATGTCCGTTTTCATAGATAATATTATGGCTGTTTTCATAGATAATATTATGTCAGTTTTCTATTATGTCCGTTTTCATAGATAATATTATGTCAGTTTTCTATAATGGCAGTTTTCATAGATAATATTATGGCAGTTTTCATAGATAATATTATGTCAGTTTTCATAGACAATATTATGGCAGTTTTCGTAGATAATATTATGTCAGTTTTCATAGACAATATTATGTCATTTTTCTATTATGTCCGTTTCCATAGATAATATTATGTCAGTTTTCATAGATAATATTATGTCAGTTTTCATAGATAATATTATGTCAGTTTTCATAGATAATATTATGGCAGTTTTCATAGATAATATTATGGCAGTTTTCATAGATAATATTATGGCAGTTTTCATAGACAATATTATGGCAGTTTTCATAGATAATATTATGGCAGTTTTCATAGATAATATTACGGCAGTTTTCATAGATAATATTATGTCAGTTTTCATAGACAATATTATGGCAGTTTTCATAGATAATATTATGGCAGTTTTCATAGATAATATTATGGCAGTTTTCATAGACAATATTATGTCAGTTTTCATAGATAATATTATGTCAGTTTTCATAGACAATATTATGGCAGTTTTCATAGACAATATTATGGCAGTTTTCATAGACAATATTATGGCAGTTTTCATAGACAATATTAAGTCAGTTTTCATAGACAATATTATGTCAGTTTTCATAGATAATATTATGGCAGTTTACATAGACAATATTATGTCAGTTTTCATAGACAATATTATGGCAGTTTTCATAGATAATATTATGGCAGTTTTCATAGATAATATTATGGCAGTTTTCATAGACAATATTATGGCAGTTTTCATAGATAATATTATGTCAGTTTTCTATTATGTCCGTTTTCATAGATAATATTATGGCAGTTTTCATAGACAATATTATGTCAGTTTTCATAGACAATATTATGGCAGTTTTCATAGACATTATTATGGCAGGTTTCATAGATAATATTATGTCAGTTTTCTATTATGTCCGTTTTCATAGATAATATTATGGCAGTTTTCATAGACAATATTATGTCAGTTTTCATAGACAATATTATGGCAGTTTTCATAGACAATATTATGCCAGTTTTCATAGATAATATTATGGCAGTTTTCATAGATAATATTATGGCAGTTTTCATAGATACTATTATGTCAGTTTTCATAGATAATATTATGTCAGTTTTCATAGATACTATTATGTCAGTTTTCATAGATAATATTATGTCAGTTTTCATAGATAATATTATGGCAGTTTTCATAGATAATATTATGGCAGTTTTCATAGATAATATTATGTCAGTTTTCATAGACAATATTATGGCAGTTTTCATAGATAATATTATGTCAGTTTTCATAGACAATATTATGTCAGTTTTCTATTATCTCCGTTTTCATAGATAATATTATGGCAGTTTTCATAGATAATATTATGTCAGTTTTCTATTATGTCCGTTTTCATAGATAATATTATGTCAGTTTTCTATAATGGCAGTTTTCATAGATAATATTATGGCAGTTTTCATAGATAATATTATGTCAGTTTTCATAGACAATATTATGGCAGTTTTCATAGATAATATTATGTCAGTTTTCATAGACAATATTATGTCATTTATCTTTTATGTCCATTTTCATAGATAATATGATGTCAGTTTTCATAGACAATATTATGGCAGTTTTCATAGACAATATTATGGCAGTTTTCATAGACAATATTATGTCAGTTTTCATAGACAATATTAAGTCAGTTTTCATAGACAATATTATGGCAGTTTTCATAGATAATATTATGTCAGTTTTCATAGACAATATTATGGCAGTTTTCATAGACAATATTATGGCAGTTTTCATAGACAATATTATGGCAGTTTTCGTAGACAATATTATGGCAGTTTTCATAGACAATATTATGCCAGTTTTCATAGGCGATATTATGGCAGTTTTCATAGATAATATTAAGGCAGTTTTCATAGATAATATTATGGCAGTTTTCATAGATAATATTATGGCAGTTTTCATAGATAATTTTATGGCAGTTTTCATAGACAATATTATGTCAGTTTTCATAGACAATATTATGTCAGTTTTCATAGACAATATTATGGCAGTTTTCATAGATAATATTATGGCAGTTTTCATAGATAATATTATGGCAGTTTTCATAGATAATATTATGTCAGTTTTTATAGACAATATTATGGCAGTTTTCATAGATAATATTATGTCAGTTTTCATAGACAATATTATGTGAGTTTTCTATTATGTCCGTTTTCATAGATAATATTATGGCAGGTTTCATAGATAATATTATGTCAGTTTTCTATTATGTCCGTTTTCATAGATAATATTATGGCAGTTTTCATAGACAATATTATGTCAGTTTTCATAGACAATATTATGGCAGTTTTCATAGACAATATTATGTCAGTTTTCATAGATAATATTATGGCAGTTTTCATAGATAATATTATGGCAGTTTTCATAGATAATATTATGTCAGTTTTCATAGACAATATTATGGCAGTTTTCATAGATAATATTATGGCAGTTTTCATAGATAATATTATGTTAGTTTTCATAGACAATATTATGGCAATTTTCATAGATAATATTATGTCAGTTTTCATAGACAATATTATGTCAGTTTTCTATTATGTCCGTTTTCATAGATAATATTATGTCAGTTTTCATAGATAATATTATGTCAGTTTTCATAGATAATATTATGTCAGTTTTCATAGATAATATTATGGCAGTTTTCATAGATAACATTATGGCGGTTTTCATAGATAAATTATGTCAGTTTTCATAGACAATATTATGTCAGTTTTCATAGATAATATTATGTCAGTTTTCTATTATGTCCGTTTTCATAGATAATATTATGGCAGTTTTCATAGACAATATTATGTCAGTTTTCATAGACAATATTATGGCAGTTTTCATAGACAATATTATGTCAGTTTTCATAGATAATATTATGGCAGTTTTCATAGATAATATTATGGCAGTTTTCATAGATAATATTATGTCAGTTTTCATAGACAATATTATGGCAGTTTTCATAGATAATATTATGGCAGTTTTCATAGATAATATTATGTCAGTTTTCATAGACAATATTATGGCAGTTTTCATAGATAATATTATGTCAGTTTTCATAGACAATATTATGTCAGTTTTCTATTATGTCCGTTTTCATAGATAATATTATGTCAGTTTTCATAGATAATATTATGTCAGTTTTCATAGATAATATTATGTCAGTTTTCATAGATAATATTATGGCAGTTTTCATAGATAATATTATGGCAGTTTTCATAGATAATAGTATGGCAGTTTTCATAGACAATATTATGGCAGTTTTCATAGATAATATTATGTCAGTTTTCATAGACAATATTATGGCAGTTTTCATAGATAATATTATGTCAGTTTTCATAGACAATATTATGTCAGTTTTCTATTATGTCCGTTTTCATAGATAATATTATGGCTGTTTTCATAGATAATATTATGTCAGTTTTCTATTATGTCCGTTTTCATAGATAATATTATGTCAGTTTTCTATAATGGCAGTTTTCATAGATAATATTATGGCAGTTTTCATAGATAATATTATGTCAGTTTTCATAGACAATATTATGGCAGTTTTCATAGATAATATTATGTCAGTTTTCATAGACAATATTATGTCATTTTTCTATTATGTCCGTTTCCATAGATAATATTATGTCAGTTTTCATAGATAATATTATGTCAGTTTTCATAGATAATATTATGTCAGTTTTCATAGATAATATTATGGCAGTTTTCATAGATAATATTATGGCAGTTTTCATAGATAATATTATGGCAGTTTTCATAGACAATATTATGGCAGTTTTCATAGATAATATTATGGCAGTTTTCATAGATAATATTATGTCAGTTTTCATAGACAATATTATGGCAGTTTTCATAGATAATATTATGTCAGTTTTCATAGACAATATTATGTCAGTTTTCTATTATGTCCGTTTTCATAGATAATATTATGGCAGTTTTTCATAGATAATATTATGTCAGTTTTCTATTATGTCCGTTTTCATAGATAATATTATGTCAGGTTTCTATAATGGCAGTTTTCATAGATAATATTATTTCAGTTTTCATAGATACTATTATGTCAGTTTTCATAGAAAATATTATGTCAGTTTGCATAGATAATATTATGGCAGTTTTCATAGATAATATTATGGCAGTTTTCATAGATAATATTATGTCAGTTTTCATAGACAATATTATGGCAGTTTTCATATATAATATTATGGCAGTTTTCATAGATAATATTATGTCAGTTTTCATAGACAATATTATGGCAGTTTTCATAGATAATATTATGGCAGTTTTCATAGACAATATTATGTCAGTTTTCTATTATCTCCGTTTTCATAGATAATATTATGACTGTTTTCATAGATAATATTATGTCAGTTTTCTATTATGTCCGTTTTCATAGATAATATTATGTCAGTTTTCTATAATGGCAGTTTTCATAGATAATATTATGTCAGTTTTCATAGACAATATTATGTCAGTTTTTATAGATAATATTATGTCAGTTTTCATAGACAATATTATGTCATTTATCTTTTATGTCCATTTTCATAGATAATATTATGTCAGTTTTCATAGACAATATTATGGCAGTTTTCATAGATAATATTATGGCAGTTTTCATAGACAATATTATGTCAGTTTTCATAGACAATATTAAGTCAGTATTAATAGACAATATTATGGCAGTTTTCATAGATAATATTATGTCAGTTTTCATAGACAATATTATGGCAGTTTTCATAGACAATATTATGGCAGTTTTCATAGATAATATTATGTCAGTTTTCATAGAGAATATTATGGCAGTTTTCATAGACAATATTATGCCAGTTTTCATAGACGATATTATGGCAGTTTTCATAGATAATATTAAGGCAGTTTTCATAGATAATATTATTGCAGTTTTCATAGATAATATTATGGCAGTTTTCATAGATAATATTATGGCAGTTTTCATAGACAATATTATGGCAGTTTTCATAGACAATATTATGTCAGTTTTCATAGACAATATTATGGCAGTTTTCATAGATAATATTATGTCAGTTTTCATAGACAATATTATGGCAGTTTTCATAGATAATATTATGTCAGTTTTCATAGACAATATTATGTCAGTTTTCTATTATGTCCGTTTTCATAGATAATATTATGGCTGTTTTCATAGATAATATTATGTCAGTTTTCTATTATGTCCGTTTTCATAGATAATATTATGTCAGTTTTCTATAATGGCAGTTTTCATAGATAATATTATGGCAGTTTTCATAGATAATATTATGTCAGTTTTCATAGACAATATTATGGCAGTTTTCATAGATAATATTATGTCAGTTTTCATAGACAATATTATGTCATTTTTCTATTATGTCCGTTTCCATAGATAATATTATGTCAGTTTTCATAGATAATATTATGTCAGTTTTCATAGATAATATTATGTCAGTTTTCATAGATAATATTATGGCAGTTTTCATAGATAATATTATGGCAGTTTTCATAGATAATATTATGGCAGTTTTCATAGACAATATTATGGCAGTTTTCATAGATAATATTATGGCAGTTTTCATAGATAATATTATGTCAGTTTTCATAGACAATATTATGGCAGTTTTCATAGATAATATTATGTCAGTTTTCATAGACAATATTATGTCAGTTTTCTATTATGTCCGTTTTTATAGATAATATTATGGCAGTTTTCATAGATAATATTATGTCAGTTTTCTATTATGTCCGTTTTCATAGATAATATTATGTCAGGTTTCTATAATGGCAGTTTTCATAGATAATATTATTTCAGTTTTCATAGATACTATTATGTCAGTTTTCATAGAAAATATTATGTCAGTTTTCATAGATAATATTATGGCAGTTTTCATAGATAATATTATGGCAGTTTTCATAGATAATATTATGTCAGTTTTCATAGACAATATTATGGCAGTTTTCATAGATAATATTATGGCAGTTTTCATAGACAATATTATGGCAGTTTTCATAGATAATATTATGTCAGTTTTCATAGACAATATTATGTCAGTTTTCTATTATGTCCGTTTTCATAGATAATATTATGGCAGTTTTCATAGACAATATTATGGCAGTTTTCATAGACAATATTATGGCAGTTTTCATAGATAATATTATGGCAGTTTTCATAGATAATATTATGTCAGTTTTCATAGACAATATTATGGCAGTTTTCATAGATAATATTATGGCAGTTTTCATAGACAATATTATGTCAGTTTTCATAGACAATATTAAGTCAGTTTTCATAGACAATATTATGGCAGTTTTCATAGATAATATTATGTCAGTTTTCATAGACAATATTATGGCAGTTTTCATAGACAATATTATGGCAGTTTTCATAGACAATATTATGGCAGTTTTCGTAGACAATATTATGGCAGTTTTCATAGACAATATTATGCCAGTTTTCATAGACGATATTATGGCAGTTTTCATAGATAATATTAAGGCAGTTTTCATAGATAATATTATGGCAGTTTTCATAGATAATATTATGGCAGTTTTCATAGATAATATTATGGCAGTTTTCATAGACAATATTATGTCAGTTTTCATAGACAATATTATGTCAGTTTTCATAGACAATATTATGGCAGTTTTCATAGATAATATTATGGCAGTTTTCATAGATAATATTATGGCAGTTTTCATAGATAATATTATGTCAGTTTTTATAGACAATATTATGGCAGTTTTCATAGATAATATTATGTCAGTTTTCATAGACAATATTATGTGAGTTTTCTATTATGTCCGTTTTCATAGATAATATTATGGCAGGTTTCATAGATAATATTATGTCAGTTTTCTATTATGTCCGTTTTCATAGATAATATTATGGCAGTTTTCATAGACAATATTATGTCAGTTTTCATAGACAATATTATGGCAGTTTTCATAGACAATATTATGTCAGTTTTCATAGATAATATTATGGCAGTTTTCATAGATAATATTATGGCAGTTTTCATAGATAATATTATGTCAGTTTTCATAGACAATATTATGGCAGTTTTCATAGATAATATTATGGCAGTTTTCATAGATAATATTATGTCAGTTTTCATAGACAATATTATGGCAATTTTCATAGATAATATTATGTCAGTTTTCATAGACAATATTATGTCAGTTTTCTATTATGTCCGTTTTCATAGATAATATTATGTCAGTTTTCATAGATAATATTATGTCAGTTTTCATAGATAATATTATGTCAGTTTTCATAGATAATATTATGGCAGTTTTCATAGAT
>JAWPHD010026708.1:0-11796 GCA_037043455.1 Cyrtodaria siliqua | reverse complement strand
GGAATCCGGGAACCATGTCCTACTCTTGTTATCGAATAGATTCCTATGGTTCTTTAACGCGCTCGGAGGATACGATTTTGATGTTTTGAATGGGTGTCGGTCCAAATCAGAATAAAACTACCATAGTGTGTTTCAGTTCCATATTTAATATGCACTTAAGTAGGCCATGTGAGCCATTTTAATTTTTAGCTCTACTGATCAAAGGTCAGCAGAGCTTATGCCGTGGTGCGGTGTCCGTCTGTCCGTAAACTTTTTTGTAACGACTGCTCCTCTGAAACTACTGGATGGATTTTCATGAAACTAGAGAAATATTGCCCATGATGTTTAGGTGATCCTAGCAAAAATAAACGTTGATGTGAAATTCAAGATGGCCGCCACAACTAAAAATATGTTTTTAAAAAGCAAAAGACTATTTCTTGAAAACTATATAAGTGATATTGACATGGGACTTTTTCTTAAATGATCAGCATGACATGATGTTGGTCCTTGTCGAAAATCATTTTGATTCAACATTAAACATGGCTACTGTCAAAACCTATCAGTAGAGCTTCAAGGTCATTGACCTCTTGTTGTTAATGAAATAGTTTTAAACTAGACCACTGGGCTAGTTTTTGTTACATAATCATTAATATTAATTCATATGATGCTTTAACTTAAGGCTCTTAGAAATTCTTGTTTGTGATCATCGAAGTACACTTTATTTGAATTATATGTACAAGTGTTAGCAATATAATTGCCATTTAAATTAAGGTTGATGATTTAGCAACAAAAACCAGCCGAGTCGTTGGGTTTTCCAAGCCAAACATTTTCATAAATAATAATTCTGTTCCAACCCAACTAAATATGTAGCTTGTTCGATGACTGTGCACATTCCATATGAAACTAATGCATATTATGAAGGTTTTCTCTTGTATTTGTATTGACACCAGTTACTCTTCCAGGTTGCCTCCAGTGCTTTTAACATATTCTTTTCCTCCAAAAGTAAATACAGCATTTCACTAGCACATATTAACCCTTAACCCCCTACGTATATATAATGGACTGTTCTTTCTTTGAATTAAGACCATTCAGTTTATGTCACAAAGGGGTATTTTGTGCAAATTGACTGATAAGCAGCCAGACATTGTAAACCCTGATAACTCGCAGGCTGATCTGGGTTTACAATGGCCGCAAAGGCTGTAATAGTCATGCTTAGCGGGTTAAGGGTTAAAGGATACAATCTGTTTCTTGATCTCCTCCACATGTGGTGTATGATGCATTTCACTTTTAATTGAATAATGACTTGTCTGGCGGGAAAATCTGTTTGACTTATACATAAATTATATATATTCATATATATATATATATTGGTTTCAACTTTTTATGAACTCTCACAAATGACCAAATACATAAGGCAATATTTTATTAAATACAAATTTTATATTCTGAATCATTTAATTGTTAATATAAAACAATTAATAAATACTGCCTGTTTCATGCTACATGTAAAGTAAAAATTACCGCCTTTAAAGTGTAATGGCTATGATGTGTTTTGACTTAAAATTTGATTTATTATTCTCGCATTTCAGAATTCGGGGAACAAACTACCAAAGTCCACATGGTATACCGATAGATCTCCTGGACAGACTTCTCATCATCTCCACAACTCCATACGAGGAAAAAGAAATCAAACAGATCTTAAAAATTAGGTATATTGCAATCTTACCAAAACAATTTAGAAAAGTAAAAGTAATAGTTTGAACCAAAACGTTATATACTTTGTGAACCTCAATTTGACAGTTTAGGCAATTCTTGCATACTGGATACGGTTATCTGTGTTTTCCATTGGTGATGGAAAGCCTGATCATACACATGGGGGAAGATAAATTTCGCGCGCTGATATCAACAGTGACAGCTGCATGACATCATTTTGTAGATAAACATGCAAAACATTAGTAGTTGGCGACGTCAATGCGCGGAATGTAAATGATATGCAAGAAAAAGAATCAATCATGGGTATCTGGTTCAGAATGGGAAATTCCAACCCTCTGTATAACTGTTTTGATCGGAACCTCGACAGAGCCTCGGTTTCAATAAAAAAACAGTTATACCTCATGTTGAAATTCCCCTATTTTCACCGGATACCCATTAAAGATTCTTATATTCACTTTCTTGTACAATCACTACAGTGTTCTTCGTTTGATGTTGAGAGATAGGCATACACAACTTGAATGATACATACAGATAACTGTTCTGTGTCTTGTGATATATTGCAGAGTCCTATGTATAATTATGTTCTAATAAAATGATCCAATCACAAACAAACAAACCTTCCCATACCTCAGATACTGACTTGGGTTGGAGAGGGAAACGTCGCAACTAGAAAATGATATGTTCGACTTTTGGAATATTCGAAAAGATTAGGGCTTGTTAAATTTTTCATATTAAGTTTTCGATACCCTTGTCAATGACTGTATTATGCAAATTTTGAGGAAGAAATACGAACACATTACAAAAGTTATACAGAATATTAAGTTTTCGAGAAGACGCATGGATAGACTGTTTAATTATATCTCTCTCAAGATAAAATGAGTACTACTTGTGTGCAGTTTTACTAAATTCATCACATGTAGAGTGGGATATCTGTGTCCCATCACTTACTTATATGCTAGTACATAAATCTGGACATGTTTGACAGGTGTGAAGAGGAAGATGTAGAGATGAGCGACGACGCCATGACAGTCCTGACACGTATAGGTATGGAAACGTCACTCAGATATTCCATACAGCTCATCACCACAGCCAACTTGGTCGCTAGAAAACGGAAGGTTAGTTAACCCTTACTTTTGGCATATTTTATTCACAATTTATACCCAATATCAATTGAATGGTTGTTTAACGTGCTAGGAGGATAGACTCCAATATATCAGACCACCCCATTTACGTCCCCATTCAGCAATCAACAGGCAACGTTTACAAGAGATGTCCCTACTGATGACGAGTTAACATGTTTTATAAAACAGAACTCTATAAACACAATATGAACGGCTTCAACCAGCCAAGCCAAAAGCCAAAATTGGGACGTCAAATCCAGATTTACAAATTCATAATTTTTCGCATATTCTAGGGTACCTGTGAATACTTTTAATCGACACATATACATCTTTTTAGGACCCGGACACCTGGATAGGGTTTGGATAAATGATTTTTTTTGCCATTATTTGGCGGGTTAGTGCCTTTAATATTTGTGTGAACTACAGGTATATGATTACTAACATCCAGGGTTGTTATCTTGTAGGCTACAGAAGTAGATGTTGACGACATTAAGCGGGTGTATTCATTATTCCTGGACGAGTCCAGATCAACGCAGTTCCTAAAAGAATATCAGCAAGAATTCATGTTTAACGAGTTGTCTCAAACAGGTAAGTGGAAACAAAGTCACACGTGGCGAGTAAAAACTCGCCACAACATGATGTATGTCGTACAAATAGAGACTTTCAGTATGTCGACTCGCCAGAGGATATCATTTTCTGTTGTAAAATAAATACTGTACAGCTAGTATGTATAATTTGGGTAAAAAATTCTCTTCAAATGAAATTATGCTGATGGTGATATCTATCCAAGCCCAGACGTTTTTTTTACCACATTTTGAAATACAAAGTATTTAACGCCTGAGAAATCATTTGAATTAAACTTCAAACCAACACATGCGTTCGAAAGCCCCAGAGACCATGCACATACAGTCTAGATGCTACGGCGGTTTAGCTATTAAACATAGGAGAATACACGCACATATTGTTAAATCAGTTTTTCTGAAAGCGACATGTAGAATCAGTTTTATTGTAGATATAAAGACATTTTACAAGATATTCAATCTTTTTCAGATGGCATGGAAACCAGTTGAGTTGGAGTGGCATATTATGAACTGTGTTGTGTTCATACAGCAGTAATGTGATCTGATACGAGGGAACAATCTGTGAAGACGCTTGTTATTTTGTGCATGCACACTGATCATGAACATTTGATACAAAATTTTAACTAAAAATTGTCTTTATCGTTACAAAACAGCATGATGATGCTGAAAGCCAGTTCTCAAACGTTTCTAAAATGCTATAAAAAAACTGTTTTGAAGAGTCACATGTTTATAGTTGATTGACAAAATGTCGGACATAATCAAATTATTAAACATTTCTAGAGAAATAAAACATATTCCGTGTAAAATCACTAGCATATATTCAGTGTTATACATCGACTTGATTGTGCTTCTGACAACAAATGGATGCCATGTGATTAGTGATACTTTAATTGGAAGAACCTTTCATAGAGATAAGTGGAGTTATTTGATTAAATTGATAATTGTTGAACTCTTTTGTTTATTTTATTCATATACCAGCAATATATACGCCTCAAAATAATTCTAGCCCCGTGTGGTTTCCTGGCAACCTGTGTGGTTTCCTGGCTAAGAATAGTGCCACTGCAGATCCCGTTAGAGGGGTAGGCAGAGGGGTAGAACACACACACACACCACCACCACCACCAAAATTCATGTTCATTTTGTCATTTTTTGCTCATTAAAGGTCATCATGACCCCTGCGTTTCACTGACCAGTGGCAGAAAAACAATAAACGTTTCTCCAGAATTTGCAGCAACTCTGCAGTTCTGCCGGTGAGAAAGTTCTAGGTCCATTCTCCATATTTTATCTCGATGTAAATGGAGGATGAGCCTGGCATGTTCATTCCTGTTAGGCGCCGTATAACCTTTCATGTGTTGGTGCGCCTTAAAACCCAATTCAGTTCAGTTCAAAATAATTTAAGGACCATGTTTAGATTTTGGTAATTTTTTAAAAGTGCTTAATTGAACAATTTACTGTCTTTTTTCAATTTTTAAGTTTAGTTACAATTGTTACATAACATACATGTATTTACTTCAATATTATATAGGGGCGTCCGTGGCCGAGTGGTTAACGTCTCTGACTTGAAATCACTTGCCCCTCACCGCTGTAGGTTCGATCCCTCAGGGGCCTAGGAATCTTTATGTGAGGAAGCTATCCAGCTGGCTTGCGGAACGTCGGTGGTTCTACCCAGGTGCCCGCCCGTGCACGAAAATTGCCCGGAGGGGCACCTGGGGTCTTCCTCCACCAATGAGAGCTGGAAAGTCGCCATATGACCTTAGCTGTTGGTGCGACTATAAAATCCAATTCAATTCAATATTATATGAATATAAAATTCATAATTTATATATTAAAGATCAAGTAATTATTGTGGTCCTTATTTTGAGTATATATACATTTTGACACTTCCCCAGCATTATATGTAGAAGTGACTGGTCCATGAATTCCATTGGAGGGAAGGCAGAGGGGTTGACCCGCCCAACCCCGGTACGGGGCAAATAATAGGGCCACTGCAGATCCTGTTGGAGGGGAAGGCAGAGGGGTAGAACCCACCCAAATTCATGTTCACTTTATCATTTTTTGTTCATGCTCATTAAAGGTCTTCATCATGACCCCTGCATTGTTTCAGGTGCCATCTCGCTCATATCACTAGAGCAGTGGCCAAAAAGCTATAACGTGGCTCCAGCGTAAATGGAGTGTCTACAATAGAATTTGCAGCTACTCTGCAGTTCAGGGTGAGAAGTTTCTAGGCCCGTTCTCCATATTTTATCTCGATGTATATGGAGGATGAGCCTGGCATTTTCATTCCTGATAGGCGTCGTATAACCTTTCAGGTGTTGGTGCGCCTTAAAACCCCAATTCAATTTCATGAATACAAGAAATATTTCTACCCCCCACTCCCCTGGTATGGGGCAAATAATAGGGCCACTGCAGATCCTGTTGGAGGGGAAGGCAGAGGGGTGGAACCCGCCCAAATTCATGTTCACTTTATCATTTTTTGTTCATGCTCATTAAAGGTCTTCATCATGACCCCTGCATTGTTTCGGGTGCCATCTCGCTCATATCACTAGAGCAGTGGCCAAAAAACTATAACGTGGCTCCAGCGTAAATGGAGGGTCTACAATAGAATTTGCAGTTCAGGGTGAGAAGGTTCTAGGCCCGTTCTCCATATTTTATCTCGATGTATATGGGGGATGAGCCTGGCATTTTCATTCCTGATAGGCGTCATATAACCTTTCAGGTGTTGGTGCGCCTTAAAACCCCCAATTCAATTTCATGAATACAAGAAATATTTCTAGCAGGTTTAATATCGTCAATACCAGATGGGCAGGACCTGGAAGCTCATCAATGCTTAGCACAATATACTCGTCTGGAAATATTTTATTTCTTATCGCGCATGGATTTTTACGCATATAATACACGTATTTTTAAAAGATTGATACAAAGTCTCACAACGTACATTTTTTTAAGCCCATCTCTCGATATCGGAACGAAACCTGCACCTTCATCCTCTTTTGTAGCTCTACTGGCCGAAGGACGTGTCGTCTGTCGTACATCCATCATCCATCTGTTAACTTTAGCCTTGTGAACACTGTAGCACCTTCGTTTTTAATTGGATAATTATCAAACTTTATCAGTCTTTATATCGATAAAAGCTTAGACAAGTTTGAAAAACAGCCAAATCGGATTAGTAACCACCAGAGTCATGGCCCTTGTTTTACTGAAAAATGCCATATTCATCCTTGTGAACACTAGCAACTTCATATTGTATTTGATCTTTACAAAATTTGGCCAGATTGTTGATAGTTCGAAAACCAGCCAGATCGGATTAATAACCACCAGAGTTACGACTCCTTGAATTGATATTCTGCCTTGTGGACACTAGCTTCTTCATTTTGTATTTGCTCTTTACCAAACTTGAAGATTTTTGATATTAATGAAAGCTCAGACCAGTTCGAAAATCAGCTATATAGTTTAAGTCCGGATCTCAGTTTGTTGTCAATCTGCACCTCCATTGAGGTTAGGATGTAATTTGAGATTAAATGCTATGTATGGAATTGTAGCAGATTTTGTCATAGTTTGTCCTCTCGTTGTGAATATTCTGGCCAGTTTTTTTGTTCCCCAGATTTCACCAGAATTACAAAGATGCATAAAAGTCAAGAGATGACATCACCAACATAAAAGGGTTGACAATAGGGCTCCGGCCTTGGAACGATCAGTGACAAAAAAGGCCGCTGGGGGTTTAAACCAGGTTCTAGGGTGCACCAAACCTCAATCTTTCCCTATTGTCATCCCAATAAAACGGGATGGTAAATATATTCCCGCCGGTTTGTATTCTCTTAGCGGGTTTTCGGCGCAGCAACACCTGAAAGGTTATATGGCGCCAAACAGGAATGAACATGCCAGGCTCGTCCTCCATTTACATAAAATATGGAGAATGGGCTTCGAACCTTGTAAACTGCAGAGTTGATGCAAATTCTATAGCAGACACTCCATTTACGATAAAGCCACGTTTGCACGACGCGGTGTCCTGGTGAAGACCTTGAATGAGCAGGATAAAAAATGACAAAATGAACGTGAAGCGGGAATTATGTTTAACGGCTCATCAACACAGTATAGGTTATTTAGAGTCGCCCCAGAGAGAGGGGAAAGATACATAGGAATCCGGGAACCGTGCCCTACTCTTATTATCAAATAGATTCCTATGCTTCTTTAACTTGCTCGGAGGAAAACCGATACACGGGACCGCCTGGTTTACGTCCCCATCCGGCGGACGAGGCTAAGGGAAAGTGTCTTGCCCAAGAACACACTGACAAAACTCAGTGGCACCACGGAGGATTGAACGCGGGGCCTCCGGTTACAAATCCACCGTGCTACCGACTGCGCCACACCAGCCATCTGCCTCTAGTGGGATTGCAATGGTTGTATTCTACACTGGCAACCACTTCGGGGACTGTTCACCAGAAATAATGGTCCCTGATCGATTTAAGGAAATAATTATATAGTAACTTGCCAGATTACTTCCAAACTATTTTTCATTAATAACCAGTTGAATTGAATTGGATTTTAGGGCGCATCAACACATGAAAGGTAACGTGCCAGAATCATCCTCCATTTACATCAAGATACAATATGGAGAATAGGCCTTGAACCGTCTTACCTGCAGAACTGAAGAGTTATACATGTAATAATATGGATTTCAATATTGCAATTGCTTGAACATTTAATACTTTGTGTGTGAACAGGGCAATATGGTCAATGATACAGGACTAGCAATAAGGAAAAGGTTGATCTTTGGAAAAAGCCAATCCCAACTCGCAAGATATATTGTAAACCTGTTGTTATAATATATTGGACAAATAATATTGACTAACTAAATATTTGAGTGGTATATTTATGTGAAAAGATACAATGTGTTTGTTTTTTCATTTTATTCTATGATCGTATGTAAATTGTCAACAAATAGTGTAAATATGTATAAACGTTGAATCAACAAATAACAATAAAATTGCACGCGCTTCAAAAAACGTTTCCCAAAACACATCTACAATTGCCAATTTGGGAAATGGGCTAAAGTAGATTCAAGACCACCTTGTGATAACTTCAAAAATACAACACCCACCCTCTGGACACTTTTTACTTCTTAATATGGATGCATTTCAGATCACTTACACTCATGAAACTTCATAAGCACATTGCCCTTGGTGAGAGGAGGCAACTTATTGCTGTTTCAGTCAATAGGTCATGTTCACCATGGCATTCCACTTGAGAACTCTGGAAGTATGACCTATACTCGTGCAACTTCAGGTGCAATTGCACTTAGAGAGAAGACACCCTAGTGCTTTTTGGGTCAGTAGGTCATCAAGATTACATTGACCTGATAATGATCCAATTTTGAGAAACACATTTCAATCTTAAACTTTACAGAATTAGTACCCATGGTAAAAGAACGTCTCCTATTGATTTTGGGGTTAGTACATGTATGTCAAAGGGTAAGGTCAGTCAGCTGTTATTTAGGAACTATATGACATATAATCTTGAAATTTTATACAAAATTCAAGGGGTTAGGGCCAGAAGGTCGTAAGTGTATATTTAACAAAATGGAGAAAATCATGTTTTAAAGTTTTGAAAATATATTGTTGTACACTAGGGGATTTTTTAAAAGGGAGAAATTGGTCTAATAAATCTTGGCACATTTCTTAATATGTAGAGAAAACAAAAACATAAAATGCATAGTTTTAAGCAAAAAATGCTTTAAGTTTAATTGTACTTTAATAACTCGTTTTGGCCTAAATTGATCTGGTCAGATTTACTTGAAAAATGGTGTCTTAAGTGCACATACTGCATTTTGGCATTAACAATTAGATCAGTTTTACACTGATTTTTCTAAGTATTATATTAAATGCACTTGAATCATTCTGGTACAAAACATTTAATGCTGCTTTAACAAAAGTGATGCTCTTACATCCATTTGACCACACAGTATGTACTTACTGCATTCTGGCTTGTGACATAAATGTCAATAAGGACTGTTACAAATAGTCATTGGGGCATAACTTTATCAGAAAATGTGATATAATGGTCAGTGTTGGCCTCAAATGTAGAGCAAACAAAATTACATATTGCAAACGCAAAAGGTCACTTTTGACCAAAACTGCACTTACAACATTCTGGCCTTAACCCCTCGAAATAGTACTCCTGGTTAAACAACCCCTATCAATTTGGTCCAAAAGGTCAAGGTCATATTGACCTGACTCCTATGAAAAGCTTATCTCACACACTGTTAGGCATTGCTCTTGTAACTTGTCACAAACAAGAACCACCTTACAAGTCGTGTAAAATCAATGGCAGGCATTGCGATGTTCTGCGACACTGTTCATATTGTAACATATGTAACATATTATCACGTTCGATTGTTAATATAGCTATATTCACACAAAAAAGTATCTCCAGGCGGAAATCCATTCGTCAGCTAAGGTATTCAAGGAAAAATATCACATAATGGAGGAATAGTTACACTGAATTATATAGCAGTTGTCTCTGGACGGGAAAATATGTTCCAATTTACCAATGGTAATCAGAAAATCTGGGTTTGAAGAACCGAAGATTGACTGTATGTCTAGAAACGACAAAACAACACATTTACACATCACATCGTAACAATTAGGTCAATCACACTCACTGAGTGACATAATTTACATAAATAATTATTATAATTAAGTTAAATATCTATACCTATAACTGCTAATAATCCTTCAAGAGATCGCGAGCAGTATAAATTTTGTTTGTAATTAATTTCTATTTTTTCTAATATCATAAATGCTGTATCAACTCTCCAAAGTGACCCATTGACTGTATATAGAACTCGGGTATACTTTTCTCATCTCCCGCTTTGCGGTGCACCTCCACAGATTGTAGATTGTCTACACCTAAAAAAGTAAACGGGTATCATCATGTAAATTAATTGCAGTAATATGGCACGTTAATTGGATGCTTTAAAGCTGCAGTGTTTATTTTCACCCTTAATGGAGACGATGTAGACTTCGTGTCAAGTACTAGTGTATAATATTACCGTAGAATTCGCATTAAATCATCCGACGTACCCAGGTGTTAATAAAACAACTAATTAGAAATATAAACTTCGTTAAAAAGGTATGCTAACTCTTGTTGACATAAAAAAGGTAAGCTAACTCTTGTTTACATAATACCTGTGCTATAAATAAACCACTTGGATTGTGAACTACCTGATTTATGCTTAGCATCTGCGCAGCATGTAGGGGATACAGCGTAGTAGTACACCAAGGTTTTGAAAATAATTTATTCAGCATAGGCCGAGTTTAATTCTATTCCATTGATTTGACCGTGTAATTATCTTAATAGTTGTAACGCTTCTGAATACTCTGTGAATTGTTTCATTTTAGGTTTTAATAAGCATGATAAGCACACTCTGCGTTTAAGGCCTCTGACTCACATGGAGAATTATCACTGATTTAAGTTTAGTTGTATTCTTTTACAATTGTTACATTACACACGATTAACTTACTATATGAATATGAAAACCATGATTATATTAAAGATTAAGTACAACTGTTCTATTTTGTGGTCCTTAAATTATTTTGAGGAGTGTATACAAGTTTTGATACTTCCCCAGCACTATCCTACAATATGTAGAAGTGACTGGTCCATGAATTTAAGAATCAGCTGAATAAATCGGGAAGCCTCAGCTCCCTCGGCATTGCCAGTCAGTGTTTAACTGCATGATACTTTATAAGTATTATATTTCAGCCAAGTAAATTTCCAGCACTGGGATTTTCTGTAAAATATTTCTTGAGTTCTGATTCGGGAGTTTTATCTTATTCTTTCTTTTAAACAAATTCTTCCTGATCTGTACACGCTGTAGGATTAACTGATGAAACAGAAGCATTTGATTTGTAACTTGTTTTTAGAGACTTTGCTGAAGATTTCTGCATCCTTGGTTTATATAGCTGCTGTCTGTACCCACTTCACTATACCTCCGCTTCACAAAATAAAGTGGGGGCTATATAGAAATCCTGCTGTCCGTAACATCCCGCCCCGTCGTGTACCAAAGTTTTATTACTTGCATTTCTCAAACAGTTTTCAATGGATTGTTCCCAAACTTCATATACACATAACAACTGATGACCTCATACTAAATCACACATTGTTGACTGCCTAATCAGAATTATAGCACTTGGTTGGACTTAGAATTTTCCACTCTAATATTGTATAATTAACTTCATGTGGCTTTCACTTCACATGTTTTCAAAGCTGGGGTATTCATCACCTTCCGTTCTAGTTTTTACAAGCAAACCCAAATCCTTAAATATAAATCATTTTCATACAAACATTTCAAATTGGTAAATATTTAGGACATTTTGTGACCTTTTAATAAAATTAAACAGAAC
>JAWPHD010026707.1:0-11799 GCA_037043455.1 Cyrtodaria siliqua | reverse complement strand
GAAACGCACCTGTTTTTTGTTTGGCTTAAGATAAAGTATAAATTAATAACAGGTTAACTATAAACAGTTTTAATAAGCAAATAATTTGAATAAATCTTACTGATTGTTGTCTTTAAAATAGGGGCTATATTATTGTGCTTGTAAAACTGTATTTAATTAAATGTATGTCATTTCAGGTTTGGGGCCGACCGTGTCCGAATTAGATGTGAGTAAATGTCCAGTTTTCCAAAGATGAAGTTTTCCATGTTGATACCAGAAGTGAAGAACATATCAAACAGTTTCCTGGTATGTAATGTTGACCATCTCTTTCCATCCAGTGTTTTTTTTTAAGAGTAATTTGGGGCTGAAATTCAGCCCCATTCCCCTCCTCAAAAGGTATGTTTTACCCCCCTTTTTTGAGAAAAAAATACCATAAAAAAATAAAAAAATAAAAATTATTTTTTACTTTTAAATGTTGTATCTTAGTTGACCATCCATAACATGTCCATCAAACATGTTCTTGATGTGAATGTAATATTAAATGAAAGACCGAGACTTTAATAATACATATAAAAATACTTGTTTTAACATTGTCAAAATTCCCCCTTTTCCAATTCACGTAAAAATGTTCCCCCTCTAAAGGGCCCCCGACCCCCTTCCCCCAAAAGTAAAAAAAAAGCCACTGCCATCTCGAAATCTGAACTTTGTCATCTGTTCCCTAGCGGCAGTTGCCAACAAAATTCCTTCTTTCCAAGAAAAATTGATACTAAAAACAAACTACCTTGTACCAGTAATATCTAAGAGAGCTCCAACCTTGACATGTTCAAATCTAGGCTCCATCCACCCCGTTTGCCCATAAAATGTTTTTTAATTGTTTAAAGGGGTTGATGCGCTTTTTTCAACTAAGATTTATTTTAAAGGGCTCTGAGAAACTTGAAAAAAAGCTGAAATAATTATCAAATGCCATGAAAAATAAAGAAGATATGACCTATTGAAAATTTGCAAAGAAACATAAATGGAGGCCGCCATCTTGGAACAATGACCTCATCGTGCCCCTTTACCATAATTTTATATGACATTGAGAAAATGTCTTTAAAAGGCAAAGAAAATCACTACAAATGAAAATAAGCAAATAATTTATACATTTTATATCTGTATATTTATTTTTAATCAATTTGCAATGATTTTCTTTGCTTTAAAATATATTTTGTCAATATACCATATACCGTTATGGTAAAAAGATGCTATGTCATCGTTCCAAGATGGCACCTCCTTTTATGTTCTTTTCAAATTATAATAGGTCATATCTCCTTTAATTTTCATGGCATTTTGATAATTCTTTCAGCTATTTTTCAAGTTTTTCAGAGCCCTTTTAAATAAATGGTGGTTTGAAAATAGTACATCAACCCCTTTAACCTTTAAGTTCTGTATCTTTTGAAGGTCTTAATGTTACCCTGACCTGAAATGCATCTATAGGCCCGGCAAACTAGCCGGGTCTGGCATGCTCCACCATTTTTATTTTTTTTTAAACTAAGCTTATGCAATGGTACGTTTTGGCGTATATCTGACAGAGCATTTCTGTGGTATTTGAAGAAATATTTGTTTGACAACTTGAGAATTGATCAGAATTAACATTCGGCATTTGACAAAGTTGAATTACCTACACTGTAAAAAAAATAAGAAACAAATGTTGACCCTTAACCCCACACCCACCCTGGCTTCAGTTTTTATTGCAACTGAACTTTCCTTTTTTTCCTTTTTAAATCGATGCATAGGCATGGGCCTACATGGCCTAATAGTAGCTATGCCGATGCTGACTTGCTCCTCCCCTATAATAGGCACGTCCATGGCTGAGTGGTTAGAATCTGACTTGAAATCATTTGCCCCTCACTGCTGTGGGTTCGAGCCCTGATGGGACTAGGAATCTTTATGTGAGGAAGCTTAGGATCCAGCTGGCTTGCGGAACGTCGGTGTTTCTAACCAGGTGCCCCCCTGTTCACGAAAAAATTGTTTGGAGGGGCACCTGTGGTCTTTCTCTACCAATGGAAGCTGGAAAGTTGCCATATTCCCTTAGCTGTTGGTGGGACTATAAAATCTAATTCAGTTCAATTCCTCCCTATAATCTTCTGTATACGGATGGGATTTTCTTTTGCAGATTCAAGTGTATCAGTCTGTGACTTTATTTACACTACAGGCTTTTAAATCTATTTCATTTGATCAGTATCTTTGTTTATTTTTTTAATTATTATGTTTTTGTGGGAGAGGGTGCATAAAATTGTTTTATCCAACCACTAATGATTACATAACTAATATAGAAAAGACATGGAAATATTTTGACTTAGGCAGGAGTCTAGCTCTGAAAATAATAGCTCTTAAGATTTTATATTCTGTACAACCATAAAAGCAGCTCTATATGGTTAGCACTGAATATGAAACCATATTCATCAGGGGTTTTTTTTGGCTGTTTTTATAGCCGAAATTCGGTCATATTCCCAATGCCAAAACATATCTTTTTTTCCCAATTAAGAGGAAAAAATTCCCAATTAAAAAAAATAATTATGTGTGCCAATCCAATGATTGGGGTTCAAAAGCTTATAAATGCTTCTGTTTATCTTGGTGAACAAAAAACAGTATTAAAGATATAATTATGAAAGGAATGCTTTACTTTATATTTTCCCAAATTTTATTAAAAATCACGCTCAAATTCCCAATTTTATGAAAAATCGCGCTAAAATTCCCAATTCCACGGGTACGGGTCATGTTCCCAAAATCATGAAAAAAAGCCCTGTTCATAATAGCTATTATTCTCACAGCTAGCAAGATTCAAACTGAAATTGAACTCGTCACGTTAACATCTGGCTTCAATTGACATTACAGGTACTGGTCTTATAACATTTATTCTTATGAATAAAAAGGGCTACCACAAACATAGTACAGAAACCATGGATCTGAAATAATATATCTACCTGGTATTCGGAAAATATTTTCTTTTTAAAGTCTCTCCGACTGGTTCTAACCTGTGTTTAAGGAGAGGAACTCTTGTAAGATTTTGTCTCGTTCCACTCCTAGTACCTCTAGGTACTGTACCACTATATATGTTGTGAAACTGTTGAAATAAAACACGTTTAAACCAACCTGTGTACCTAATATATTCGGAAAATTAATTTTATTTAACCGGATTTGGGAAAACTGGTTATTAGATTAGCAGGCAGACGGGATTTGTCAAACTAATGGTTTCCGCTCAATAAATTTAGTTAGAAATGAGAAATTGGAGCAAAACATGCTGTTAAAATAGCTTATATGGAAAGAAAGCTTGGGACTGCATTTGAGATCACTTGGTTAAAGTTCTCTTACTTAAAATAGAAATATGTTTTCCGCTCAGTAACTTTAGTTAGGGATATCATTTTGGAATGAAACATGCTGTGTAGGTAGCATACTTAGGATTGCATTTGTAGTCAATGGGGGTCAAGGTCACTGTTACTAAAAATAGATGTATGTTTTTTGGTAAAATAGTGAGATATTGAAGCGAAACGTGTTATAATGTGGAAAGAAATATTGGAACAAAACTTTGTAGGTAGTTTAAATGGAAAGCAGGTTTTCATGGACTTGTCACGTTTCTGGTTTTATTTAGCTTTAAAGTCACTCCAGCACATTAATCTTGTATTACTGAAGTTATTTTCCTATTTCAGATTTGAAGGCAATCCTCCTGTGTGGTATCGAAGGTCATGTATGTGTGCAGTCGTCCGTGTTAGATCTAAAGGAGAAGGGATTTGACGTACATGTTGTAGTAGATGCTGTGTCCTCTCGTAGTATGGTGGACAGGTAATTTACACAAACAAAAAAAACTACATTTATGCAAGAAGTTATCATAACAACATGGCTGTATCTTGAACAAAAAATGCAGCGAAATAAAAAGATGAATTGCTAATGAACAAAAACAGTTGATAGAGACGCCCAACTCTAATCGCAACATCTCGGTCAATTTATAAAATCGTATCTCAAATGTATCTATAAGCAGTCCATATTGGTTACATCATACATGTACTAACATTACATGGCGGTGCCCTAGATCACAGTAGATTCATGCCAAAAGGTATTGGCAGTCAAAACTAGATTTGCTATTCATTTAGCCAATTGTTTTATATAAATCCCCATAGACAACAACGTGTAATTCTTACTGACACGAGAGTGATATTACAGGGTGATAGTAAATCGCAGGGTGATAGTATTTTTTTTATCGTATACGTAGCTTTGATGCGCGCTGGTGTACGTAGTTGCAGTGAAGTGATTGGCTCCGTATAGTGAACTTGTTAGTTTTTACTCATAACTTCAAAAATACTACACTGATTTCAATAAATTACCAATCATTTTTAGCTCTACTGATCAGAGATCAGCAGAGCTTATGCCGTGGTGCGGCGTCCGTCGTCCGTCCGTCCGTCCGTCTGTCCGTTAACTTTTATTTGTAGCGACTACTCCTCTGAAACTACTGGATGGATATTCATAAAACTTTACAAAAATGTTGCCCATGAAGTCTAGTTGATCCTAGCAAAAATTCATGTTGATGTGAAATCCAACATGGCCGCCAAAGCTAAAAATAGATTTTTTAAATACAAGTTTGTAGCGACTACTTCTTGAAAACTATAAGTGATATTGATATGGGACTTTTTCTAAAATGATCAGCATGACATGATGTTGGTCCTTGTCGAAAATCGTTTTGATTTGACGTTAAACATGGCTGCCAGCGGCCATCTTTGTTTACATAGAGTTATATAATGAAAACTTGTAGCGACTACTCTACTCCTCTGAAACTACTTGACGGATTTTCATGAAACTTCACAGGAATGTTGCTCTCGATGTCTAATTGATCCTAGCAAAATTTCAGGTCGGCCGGAAATTCAAGATGGCCGCCACGGCTAAAAATAAATTTTCAAAATATAAGTTTGTAGCGACTTCTTCTTGAAAACTATAAGTGATATTGATATGGGACTTTTTCTAAAATGATCAGCATGACATGATGTTGGTCCTTATCAAAAATTGTTTTGATTCGACGTTAAACGTGGCTGCCAGCGGCCATCTTTGTTTACATAGAGTCATATAGTAAAAACTTGTAGCGACTACTCCTCTAAAACTACTTGGCGGATTTTCATGCAACTTTACAGGAATGTTGCTCTTAATGTCTAATTGATCCTAGCAAAATTTCAGATCGGCCAGAAATTCAAGATGGCTGCCACAGTTAAAAATAGATTTTTAAAAAATAAGTTTGTAGCGACTACTTCTTGAAAACTATAAGTGATATTGATATGGGACTTTTTCTAAAATGATCAGCATGACATGATGGTTATCCGAGTCTAACATTATTTTGATTCGACATTAAACATGGCTGCCAGTGGCCATCTTTGTTTACATAGAGTTATATAATGAAAACTTGTAGCGACTGCTCCTCTGAAACTACTTGACGGATTTTCATGAAACTTCACAGGAATGTTGCTCTTGATGTCTTATTGATCCTAGCAAAATTTCAGGTCGGCCGGAAATTCAAGATGGCCGCCACGGCTAAAAAAAATTCAAAAAACAAGTCTGTAGCGACTACTTCCTGAAATCAAAATGAATCAGTAGAGCTTCAAGGTCATTGACCTCTTGTTTTATTTAAATTATTTCTAATCCAATGATATAATTTTCATAATATTTTGAAAAAAAAACGTATCTGGTGAAATGAAATCTGTATTGAAAATAAATCATTTTATCTGTACTGAAAATAAATCTTATTTTGGCCAGAGGGGATTTCTCCTCGGGCGATAATTATATCCTCAGGGTGAACATTCTTACTATCACCCTCTCATGAATGTGATATTTATAGAATAGCAAAAGTTTACTATTTTCTGTCCCGTTGACTTCCTGCTAACAAAATGTCAAGATGTTAAATATAGTACTCATCATTCAATATACATACATGGCATGATCCCAGGAATGACGGGATTGGCCACCTTTCTTTTATCTCACTCATTTCTGTTATTGTTGCAAGTGTCTACAGTCGACAGTCAAGGTCTTCAGCTGAGCCACTCAAGGCATTTAGCTCTCGTTTTAATTCTGGTAGACTTCTGGTAGTGGTCTGGTAGTGGTCTGTAGCAATACAAACAAGCCGAATTGTCAAGATTTCAAGACCAAACATAATCATAAACAATAATGAAACCAAAGGTTACATACAGCTTAATTTAATGCATACCATATGATTTCTAATTAGCGCCCTCAGGGGTGTGACATTTTCTGAAAGGTGCTTATTAGAACGCTTTTTGTAAGGCAGTACACATTTTAATTTCCTTATATAATGCTAAAAATTGTTGTGTTACTGAAATATGGAATTAAATTCATAAGTATGTGTATACCGTTTCTTGGATTTTTATCCACTTTTCTTGGATCAAGGTGATTATTTTTTTTAAAGTTAGTGTGGGGGGGGGGGGGGGGGCTTGGATATTAACCACTTTTACACATCAAGGTAAGATTATTTTTTTAAAGTTAGTGTGAGTGAGAGCAGGGAGGGGGATGGGGGCGCTAATTAGAGGGGGAGCGCTAATTAGAAACTATACGGTATAAACATTTTATTTGGAACTTATTTTAAGATTTTACATTTGTTTTTTATTGTCACCAATCACTCTTGCAGATTGTCTCCAGCCCCTTTAATATATACTTATATTTCAGAATGTATTCTTTACAAAGAATGCGTGAAGCCGGTGCCTACCTGACAACAAGTGAAAGTGTAATACTGGGACTGTGTGGGGGGTCGGATCACCCCAAGTTTAGGGAGATACAGAAGGTGATATGGGATGCAGCACCCGACAGCGGGCTCCTGGGACATACCATAAATGGAGAGACCCCTGTTTGATGTATGATATCAAATATGATAGGACATTTTTATTTTGTTTTGGAGAATTCATAACAAAACTAAAATTCTTTAACTTGTTGTTTTTATTGATTATGCAGTGTTATTGTATAAATTGATTATAATTACATGATTTCATATTGATGCATGTTTTATTGATGTGTATTCTATATATTTTTTTATATGAAATGATCATGATTTCATTAATTGATATTTAATAAATTAAATAAATGAGAAGCATTTGAAATGTTCTCTTCATTGCTGCCACATTTTTCTTCCACAAAAACTAAGAAGAAAATATTTCATACGAAAGAAAAGATACGCATGACTGCACTGCCAATTTTCATATTGCAAAGTAAATTGTAAATGACCTGGTTAAGTTTTATTGAATATTGAAATCTTCATGTGACAGTCGTTAAATGGTTGCAGCCTAACAGTAACAGTAATGACCACTATCTTGGATGTCGTGACGACCTAATTTTAAGCAACCTGAAAGCCAGATCTTGGGATCATCCATGTGAAGCGGTTTCTGAGAATTTAACGGATGTAAGACGAATAGCTCACCTTCGAGACCTGAATGGCAATTCAATTTTATTATTGATATTTTGATAATCAGTCTTATTTAGACTTACATTCATTGCTACGGAAAACATGAATTTCGGTAGAACCACCGATGGATGCTCCCAGAATTGGATTCTTCGTTGGAATGAAATTTTATCAGCAGACATAAAGCATCAAGTCGGAATGTCTGGAATAATAAATTTCAGGTCTGTGTGTTATTACCGGTATATGATACAAGTGATTTTCTTAGACAAAAGTCTGATAATCATGTTCTGTAAAAATAAAATTTAATGCAAGTGTACAAAAAGTTAACTGAAACTAAAGTTAAAGTTATGGTTCTTGTGCAGTGAACTTACCTTCATTGTCCCCAATCATCATTTGAAATTTCATTTCCGTGACATTAGTAATTACGGACAGGAATTTTAAGTATACATGCAATTACAAAGGATAATAACTCTTAATTTAAATGAAGATCGAGTTCTGGTTCTTGGTAACTGCACTTTCTCTTATTGGCCAGATCATTGTTTGAAGTTCCATTCCAGTCTCATTTATAGTTTTTGTCTCACCTTTTGAAAAAATGCAAGACATAGGCGCTGCTAACGTTGGCGGGCTCGACGGCTTCAACATTTTGTATAATAACTTTCTTGTCCTTGGCAGTAGAATGTTCAAATTTCATATATAACCTTCTGGTCATTGTCTTTCCTAATGCCAATAACTTCCAGCCCTCCAGTTGACCATGGGATGGAGTCAGTGTCACTTAACTACATGTACCATCAATATTTTGCGTTATAATTTGCGTGACAATACATGTATTTAAGTGGCATTGACTCCAATCTCATTAAAATCAGAACCAAATTATTCGCTCCACTACTTTCCGCTATTTAAATATCCAAAAATATTCGCTCCACTACTTTCCGCTAATTAATACTTTCCGCTATTTAAATATTATTATTAAATAGCGGAAAGTAGTGGTGGGAATATTTTTGGATATTTAAATAGCGGAAAGTAGTGGGATGCCGAGTTGTCCGTTGTCCGTCCGTCCGTCGTTAACTTTTGTCTTGTTAAGACGATAGGGCCTTCATTTTTCATCCGATCTTTACCAAACTTTAACAGGTTGTTAATATCAATGAAAGCTCGAATAAGTTCGAAAACCAGCCAGATTGGACCAGTAACAGCAGAGTTATGGCCCTTGATTTAGTTCAAAATGCTATATTGCTATATTTTGCCTCGTTAAGACGATAGGGCCTTCATTTTTCATCCTATCTTTACCAAACTTTACCTCATTGTTAATATCAATGAAAGCTCAGACAAGTTCGAAAACCAGCCAGATCGGACCAGTAACAGCGATGTTATGGTCCTTGATTTAGTTAAAAATGCTATATTGCTATATTTGGCCTCGTTAAGACGATAGGGCCTTCATTTTTTATCCTATCTTTACCAAACTTTACCACATTGTTAATATCAATGAAAGCTCGGACAAGTTCGAAAACCAGCCATATCGGTCTAGTAACAGCGGTGTTATGGCCCTTGATTTAGTTAAAAATGCTATATTTTATCTCGTTAAGACGATAGGGGCTTCATTGTTCATCCAATCTTTACCAAACTTTATCAGATTGTTAATGTCATTGAAAGCTCGAACAAGTGTAAAAACCAGCCATATCGGACTAGTAACAGCGGAGTTATAGCCCTTGATTTAGTTAAAAATGCTATGTTTTGCCTCGTTAAGACGATACGGCCTTCATTTTTTATCCTATCTTTACCAAACTTTACCACATTGTTAATATTAATGAAAGCTCAAACAAGTTCGAAAACCAGCCAGATCGGACCAGTAACAGCGGAGTTATGGGCCTTGATTTAGTTAAAAATGCTATATTTGGCCTCGCTAAGACGATAGGGCCTTCATTTTTTATCCTATCTTTACCAAACTTTACCACATTGTTAATATCAATGAAAGCTCGGACAAGTTCGAAAACCAGCCATATCGGACTAGTAACAGCGGAGTTATGGCCCTTGATTTAGTTTAAAATGCTATATTTTGCCTCGTTAAGACGATAGGGGCTTCATTGTTCTTCCGAACTTTACCAAACTTTATCAGATTGTTAATGTCGTTGAAAGCTCGAACAAGTTCGAAAACCAGCCATATCGGACCAGTAACAGCGGAGTTATGTCCCTTGATTTAGTTAAAAATGCTATATTTTGCCTCGTTAAGACGATAGGGGCTTCATTGTTCATCCGATCTTTACCAAACTTTATCAGATTGTTAATATCAATGAAAGCTGGGACAAGTTCGAAAAACATTCATATCGGATGATATCGGACCAGTAACAGAGGAGTTATGGCCCTTGATTTAGTTAAAAATGCTATATTTTGCCTCGTTAAGACGATAGGGGCTTCATTGTTCATCCGATCTTTACCAAATTTATCAGATTGTTAATGTCATTGAAAGGTCGAAAAAATTCGAAAAACAGCCAGATAGGACCAGTAACAGCGGAGTTATGGCCCTTGATTTAGTTAAAAATGCTATATTTTGCCTCGTTAAGACGATAGGGGCTTAATTGTTTATCCGATCTTTACTAAACATTATCAGATTGTTAATATCAATAAAAGCTCGGACAAGTTCGAAAAACCATTCATATCGGACCAGTAACAGCGGAATTATAGCCCTTGATTTAGTTCAAAATGCTATATTTTGCCTCGTTAATACGGTAGGGCCTTCTTTTTTCATCTGATCTTTACCAAACTTTACCAGATTCTTTAGTTACGGCCCTTGATTTAGTTAAAATGCTGTTTTTTGCCCGAAACTTTCAAAAAAACGTAAATGGCAGTCGCTCGATTCATTGATGTAATAAGAGCCATGTTAGCTTAGAGCATCCACAGGCCTCTTGGGCCTCTTTTTTATCCGATCTTTACCAAACTTTACCAGATTGTTAATGTCATTTATAGCTCGGACAAGTTCAAAAACCAGCCAGATCGGACCAGTAACAGCGGAGTTATGGCCCTTGGTATAGTTAAAAATGCTATATTTTGCCTCGTTCAGACGATAGGGCCTTCATTTTTCATCCGATCTTTACCAAACTTTTCCAGATTGTTAATGTCATTAATAGCTCAGATAAATTCGAAAACCAGCCAGATCAGACCAGTAACAGCGGAGTTACGGCCCTTGATTTAGTTAAAAATGCTATATTTAGCCTCATTAAGATGATAGGGCCTCCATTTCTCATCCGATCTTTACCAACCTTATCCAGATTGTTAGTGTCAGTAAAAGCTCGGATAAGTTCGAAAACCAACCAGATCGGACCAGTAACAGCGAGTTATGGCCCTTGATTTAGTTAAAAATGCTATATTTTGCCTCGTTAAGACGATAGGGGCTTCCGTGTTCATCCGATCTTTACCAAACTTTATCAGATTGTTAATATCAATGAAAGCTGGGACAAGTTCGAAAAACATTCATATCGGATGATATCGGACCAATAACAGAGGAGTTATGGCCCTTGATTTAGTTAAAAATGCTATATTTTGCCTCGTTAAGACGATAGGGGCTTCATTGTTCATCCGATCTTAACCAAACTTTATCAGATTGTTAATGTCATTGAAAGGTCGAAAAAATTCGAAAAACAGCCAGATAGGACCAGTAACAGCGGAGTTATGGCCCTTGATTTAGTTAAAAATGCTATATTTTGCCTCGTTAAGACGATAGGGGCTTAATTGTTTATCCGATCTTTACCAAACATTATCAGATTGTTAATATCAATAAAAGCTTGGACAAGTTCGAAAACCATTCATATCGGACCAGTAACAGCGGAATTATAGCCCTTGATTTAGTTCAAAATGCTATATTTTGCCTCGTTAATACGGTAGGGCCTTCATTTTTCATCTGATCTTTACCAAACTTTACCAGATTCTTTAGTTACAGCCCTTGATTTAGTTAAAAAGCTGTTTTTTGCCCGAAACTTTCAAAAAAACGTAAATGGCAGTCGCTCGATTCATTGATGTAATAAGAGCCATGTTAGCTTAGAGCGTCCACAGGCCTCTTGGGCCTCTTGTTTATCCGATCTTTACCAAACTTTACCAGATTGTTAATGTCATTTATAGCTCGGACAAGTTCAAAAACCAGCCAGATCGGACCAGTAACAGCGGAGTTATGGCCCTTGATATAGTTAAAAATGCTATATTTTGCCTCGTTCTGACGATAGGGCCTCCATTTTTCATCCGATCTTTACCAAACTTAACCAGATTGTTAATGTCATTGATAGCTCAGATAAATTCGAAAACCAGCCAGATCGGACCAGTAACATCGGAGTTATGGCCCTTGATTTATTTAAAAATGCTATATTTTGCCTCGTTAAGACAAAAGGGCCTCCATTTTTTATCCGATCTTTACC
>JAWPHD010026706.1:0-11814 GCA_037043455.1 Cyrtodaria siliqua | reverse complement strand
ATTTGATGGGAAATAATGGAAATATCATTTTGTATATTAAAGAAACATCAAAGAAGAATTTTTTTTTCATATTGCCATTGATTTCAACAATTAACATGGCTCACATAACAATATCTGAAGAAAGGTATTTGATGGGAAATATAGAAATATCATTTTGTATTATTAAAGAAACATCAAAGAAGATTTTTTTTTCATATTGCCATCGATTTCAACATTTGTATCCCTTTTTTGTCTGAAAATGACCCCCCCCCCCCATATACATATTCATAACTTGTAATATACTCTCTTTTACAATATTGAACAAGAACTAGAACTAAAACAACTGGCCAATTCAAAAGGAGATACTGGTTACCACTTGAATTAAGTATGAGTTTGTTTCCCTTTGATTAAACAAATGTATTTGTGACCTTGCATTTTTCAAAAAATCAAGGACATAAATCTGGTGTTCCTATTCTGAAGTATCTGGCTTTCGAATCAGCGAGGGCTTAGTGTGGAACTACTGTATCTTGTTCTTTATTTAAGAAAAAATACAGTTAGTCGTTCGGATGCAAGGAAATCACCCCGTATGCAAAGTTCTGCTTGCGCTGTATGACGTCAAATGTTCTCAGCTTGTTCAAGATGCTTATTAATGTTATGTGTACTGATGCATATGATGGATTTATATCGGGGATGTGCAAGGTTTGGGAGCATGGCAAGTTTGTTGTAATTATCATTTCATTAAAATTACTGTTGAGTTTGTCTTCGTGATGTATATTACCGAGTGACGTCATGTAACGTGGCGCTTCCAACGGATAAAATATACGCGTGGAATTAATGTAACAGCTGTATTTTATCGTAGAATAACATACAGTTGTTTTAAAAACAAGAGGTCCAAGATGCTCTACTTGCCAACATGGCTCACATAACAATATCTGAAGAAAGGTATTTGATGGGAAATAATGGAAATATCATTTTGTATTATTAAAGAAACATCAAGAAGAATTTTTTTTCATATTGCCATTGATTTCAACATTTAACATGGCTCACATAACAATATCTGAAGAAAGGTATTTTGATGGGAAATAATAGAAATATCATTTTGTATTATTAAAGAAACATCAAAGAAGATTTTTTTTTTCATATTGCCATCGATTTCAACATTTGTATCCCTTTTTTGTCTGAAAATGACCCCCCCCCCCCCATATACATATTCATAACTTGTAACATACTCTCTTTTACAATATTGAACAAGAACTAGAACTAAAACAACTGGCCAATTCAAAAGGAGATACTGGTTACCAACTTGAATTAAGTATGAGTTGTTTCCCTTTGATTAAACAATGTATTGTGACCTTGCATTTTTCAAAAATCAAGGACATAAATCTGGTGTTCCTATTCTGAAGTATCTGGCTTTCGAATCAGCGAGGGCTTAGTGTGGAACTACTGTATCTTGTTCTTTATTTAAGAAAAAATACAGTTAGTCGTTCGATGCAAGGAAATCACCCCGTATGCAAAGTTCTGCTTGCGCTGTATGACGTCAAATGTTCTCAGCTTGTTCAAGATGCTTATTAATGTTATGTGTACTGATGCATATGATGGATTTATATCGGGGATGTGCAAGGTTTGGGAGCATGGCAAGTTTGTTGTAATTATCATTTCATTAAAATTACTGTTGAGTTTGTCTTCGTGATGTATATTTACCGAGTGACGTCATGTAACGTGGCGCTTCCAACGGATAAAATATACGCGTGGAATTAATGTAACAGCTGTATTTTATCGTAGAATAACATACAGTTGTCTCTCTTCTTTGTGTATATGAAAGACTGCGCAGGTCGTGTTAGAATCATATATAGTGACAATAAGGTCATCCGTAAAAAATTGTTGGTTTGCTGTGCTCGACCTACTCATTAAAAAGAGCCCTACCCAAAACGTTTTATAGCAATTCTTTTAACTTTTTTTTAAAGAATATTTTCCCTTTAATAATTCCTTTTGGTTTTTACTGTCTTTGAAAAATGGGAAAGAAAATCACCTACCTACCTACCTACCCCACCTAAAACATTTTGGGTTGGAGCACAGCAAAACAACTATCTTTTAAGGATGGCCTAGTTTTTCACTCACCACTCCAATGAATCTTAACCGTTATTGATATTAACAATCTGGCTGAGTTTGGAAAAGATCAGATGAAAGATGAAGGTCCTATAGTAAGATACAAACAAAAGTTAATTGAAGAAGGATCCCCAATGCCAAAAAATTGCCATCACATGTATAAGCTCTACTGCCTTTCACCAGTAAAGCTTAAAATCAAATGTGAAATTTCCCATGTTTAACTGTTTATTGGGTATAGGAAGATCAAACAAGATACCTGAGTAGAGTAAGATGTTTGACTCGTTTTGATGATTGACAATGAGAGAGAAAAACACTTACAATATAAAGTAATGTGTAATTAAAATTACTTGAACTTACCTATTTATTGCTATTTCATCTGTTCCGTTATTCTCAGTGACATCTGGAAAATCAAAAACATTTAAATTCAAAACATTTATAAGGGCACTACAAACAACTTAGCCGTAGTTTTATAGTAACTTTAGTTTCACTGATAATGAATTTTTCACTAGGATGACTGCAATCGGACGTCATGTTCTGAACATGTCAAAACAATAATCTGTTCAGTGTTGTTGTTTGAATTTAGGGAATGGTAGCTGTAGCCTTCAAACTGGGGGGGGGAATTTTTCACTAGGATGACTGCAATCGGACGTCATGTTCTGAACATGTCAAAACAATATCTGTTCAGTGTTGTTGTTTGAATTTAGGGGAATGGTAGCAGTAGCCTCAAACTGGGGGGGGGGGGGGGGGGGGGGGGGGGGCTTAAATACACAGGTCTGTGTTAAGAAATCGGGGGGGGGGGGGGGCTTAAATACACAGGTCTGTGTTAAGAAATCACCTATGTTAAGAGATTATTTTTTCTCTTCTGTTTGACGGATTCTTAATAAGACTTGATTTTATTTCCTTTCAAATTTTACAGATATATCTGCAGGATCTCACACAACTTGTAGGCTACAGATCCACCTTTTGAACTGTTTTGTTACAATGGAGTCATTGTTCTTAGACTGTACCTGCCAACTGTGTAACCGATATCATGGAGACAACGTTCTTAGACTGTACCTGCCAACTGTGTGACCGATATCATGGAGACAACGTTCTTAGACTGCACCTGCCAACTGTGTGACCGATATCATGGAGACAACGTTCTTAGACTGCACCTGCCAACTGTGTGACCGATATCATGGAGACAACGTTCTTAGACTGCACCTGCCAACTGTGTGACCGATATCATGGAGACAACGTTCTTAGACTGCACCTGCCAACTGTGTGACCGATATCATGGAGACAACGTTCTTAGACTTCACCTGCCAACTGTGTGACCGATATCATGGAGACAACGTTCTTAGACTGCACCTGCCAACTGTGTGACCGATATCATGGAGACAACGTTCTTAGACTGCACCTGTCAACTGTGTGACCGATATCATGGAGACAACGTTCTTAGACTGCACCTGCCAACTGTGTGACCGATATCATGGAGACAACGTTCTTAGACTGTACCTGCCAACTGTGTGACCGATATTATGGAGACAATGTTCTTAGACTGTACCTGCCAACTGTGTGACCCATATCATGGAGACAACGTTCTTAGACTGCACCTGCCAACTGTGTGACCGATATCATGGAGACAACGTTCTTAGACTGTACCTGCCAACTGTGTGACCGATATCATGGAGACAATGTTCTTAGACTGCACCTGCCAACTGTGTGACCGATATCATGGAGACAACGTTCTTAGACTGCACCTGCCAACTGTGTGACCGATATCATGGAGACAATTCATTAAATGGAGAAATATTTAGTCAGAAAGGTCAATATTTTGGTGAAGAAAGGCCTTTTTTTTACACCTTTAGGTCACATTTTATCAATCTCAATCGCCGCTGTTTTTGCGTACAAAATAATGGTAATCAGTGATACTGTCTAGCAAATCTTTCGCCTGCTAACATGGCCAGAAAAAAAAGATTTGCAAAAAATAGCTCTGGGAAAATAGTGATGACCAGTCTAGATTTCCAATTTGGCGAGTTGAAATTTTAAGCAATGGCCAAAGTTTGCGAGTTCATAAAAAAAAAATTCTACCCCTGGAAACAGGCCTATCTTTGAGTAGTGCACAAAATACACGTCTACAAACGGCGAGACGATTTTTGATACATGTCATCCGGCGTGCATACACGTTTGACTTTTTTATCTGTGGACTTTCCGCAGAGATTCTCTGCGCTAGACATAAACAGACAATTTAAACTGATACACTGAATTTTACAAGTGTACAACTTTAATACTTAAAGTGAAGTATGATCATACTTTATCCATATCACACTAAAAGTTTAATCCAAATTTATTTTCTTTGCTAAGTAATACGTAGTTTAAAACTACATGTGTGTATTGTTTACCTTTCAAACGGCTGTGTAAAGTATCACGTGACTCAATCTGAATAATGCGCACTGGAAACACTGGTAGAAGAATTTTACAAGTGTGAACGTAAATCGGTGTTTGTTGTAAACTTTAATCAGATATATACTGTGTATACATCGGAAATCAAATATTAATGGCCAGTTTTTAATCAAATGTTTATGGACATGTTTCTTTTTGCAATAATGCACGGCAATGTTAGTAATTCTAACATGGTCATGTTTAATAAAAGCCTTTCCGTTTGTAATATTAAAAATGCAGTTTTTCTAAATGGGAACTACTAGTAGTATAGAAATCTAGCAGTTAATTTACATTCAAATGTGTTTTTTTTTGTGTGCTTCTTTTCTTGAAGTTGCGAACGCCTCCTTCCCCACCAACCCCCATCAGCCATAGAAACACAAAAAGACGCAAGCACACACACATTGTTATGATATTGCACCCCCAACCCCGCTACATCCCGCCCCCGTCCATAATCCTGATCGTCTGACTGAATTTTCATCATAAAACAGATTTCCTTGAACCAAAGTAAATGTTGCACAAAGGCATTAATTTGTCATAGACACCGACATCTTTCTTGAAAACGATAACAGCATGTGCAACAAATGCACTTACACATGTCACATGACAAAGATACACATGGGGTTGATACTGGTATCTCCTTTGTGTCCATGACCTTTGTAATCAATGTAGATCAGGCCAAATAAAATAAAAATAAACTGTGTTTCCGGTGGCCCGACCGACCTTATTTTTAAGGGGCCGACCCTAAAACATAGGCAACCATAAGGGGGAATAATATAACCAAATAATAATAATAATAATAAAAATAAAAATAAATTACGGCGTGGGGGATAGGGAAGTCGAATATTATTTTTAATGACCAATGACCCCCACCCCACCACCACCTCCCCAAGCCTGAAAAAAAGGATACATAACATTACTACATAATCACGACACAACATACAGACTATTACAGTATCGCGTACCGCATTCTCAACCATGGTGAGAGAATGATAGGTGCCTGGCGCAGTGACGTCATACAAGCTAACGTTGACAAATGTGCATATATTGTTAAATCTAGAAGTTTATTAATGTTGATATATCTAACATTGAGATATTAAGTTGAAGATTAATTATTCATTGATGAGGTAACAGCGTTTATTTAGAGTTTTGTTGTGATTTATTGGAGATATTAGTTTTTAAACAGTAGTGTGTTCAGTCTGAAATTGTCCACACAGTTTTTGGTCAAGCGCAATGGTCTAGGGTGCACCTATAAATGTCAGTACGTAAAAAAAAACACACTCAATTACGTCAAATAAATGAGACTAATTTGTGAGAATCCAACTTCTTCTTATTAAAAGTTTAGTCAATTGAAATACCATAGCAGGCATTACGTTGATTTGTGGTGCACATCTACCTATATTTTCTACAGGCCATGTCATAGCTCTATGGTAGGTACAGAATCATAACAGCTATGATTCTCACAGCTAATACTGGACCAAATATGCACTGTAACCAGTCACTTTGCAATAAACCCCAAAGTAATCCGAGCCTTCTTTGACCTTAACAGCCCTTTTTACGATTTTGATTATTTCATGGGGCTATGTACGGTCGGAGCAGTTCCTACAGTAAATAGATGGGTGTTCCTTGTCGCCTGTCAGCGCTTTGTCAGTATAACAAGTTTTTTGGACGAAGATAAAGGACCCTAAAAATTTGGCCTGACTAAGTTTTCGTTAAGAAAAAAATGAGTATTTTAACCCATATAATGACCTTCAGTGTGACCTCGATTTTTATATTTTAGAATGGTCATGTCGATATTGTCATGATGAGTATATATTGAAAGTTTGATGAAGAAATATCAAGAAATGAGAAAGTTATAGCCAACCTTAAGTTTTTGTGAAGAAAAAAATAAGTATTTAACACATATAACGACCTTAAGGGTGACCGTGACCTTTATATTTTAGTATGTCATGTCGATGTTGTCATGATGAGTATATATTGAAAGTTTGATGAAGAAACATGAAGACACCATAATCTTCCTTGGGCATATATTAAAGTGTCTGCTTTGTTCTTGTCATTTCTTGAAAGATGTTAACGTTAAAATAATCTCCTTAGAATAATTATAATTAATGAATAAATAAAATGAATACATAGAAACGCTCGCCAAAAGGGCTTGTGCCATAGCGCGAGCAAAAATAAAAACTTATAGTAGTGGTAGAAACATGAAGAAATGATAAAGTTATAGCCAATGTTAAGTTTTCGTGACAGACGGACTGACGAAAAGTGATCCCTATGCAGGGTTCTGGAAATATTTTGAAAATCCACTTGCCCAGGGCATGAGGATTTTCAAAAGTCACTTGCCCTGCCCATAATGTCACTTGCCCCACATTTAAGACCTTAATTGGGCTAAAAATTGGCGCTATACCATTATTCGTGTTAAACGGGTTGGACCGCCGCATTATTTGGACCATTATACTTAGTCGGAAAAGAAAGGGAGAACGTATTTTATTGTATTAGGTAATACATTGTATTTATTCATATAAAAAAAACAAATGGTTGCATTTTCTTCTTTGTGTCTATTACATATTTGTGTTACTTAAAAATCATAAAATGATGAATGTGACAGTATACTAACTCATTTTATTACCCCCCTCCCACCCCACCAATCACAACATAACCCATTATTTTTGATGACCATCCAAAAAAATTGCTTGGCAGCTCATGTATGGAACTTTTAATGTCACAGTGTGTACAATTAACCAGTTGACAGAAAAAAATAAGCTATTGTGTTCATTTAAATGTTTGACAAGCAACGAAACAAGACAAAAACGTTATTAAAACTGTTCACTTGGCCCCCAATATCTGTAACCATGGTAACGTTCCTACGCCTTTGTATTTGAACTAAAGGGAATTAGATGAAAGCAAGAGACAAGAATAGGGGAATCCCTAGGAATTGTCTAAGAAGTAGTAGCAGTAACCTTATTTATCAAAAGCGAAGGTTCAGAACTTGAGAAAAAGGTTCCGTGATTGTTTTGAAATCGCGAAAACCCATTACATGCGCATATCGCTAAGTTAGGCCAAATAATATTATACCTGAGTTTACTGTAACCCGACCGACCCTCTGAAAACACCCCCGACTCCTTTTTTTATTTTATTGAAAAAAAAAAAAGTTCAAAAAAAAAATATGTTCAAAGTGCAATTTTCAATTTCGCAGTGCGGTTTTGAAAGCGTGTGAATTTCACGGTATACTGTGCACAGGACTGGTATAAAACAGTCAAAATGGTGTCTCCCAGTGCTGTTTTGGCTGTACAGTTTCAAAAATGTCAACACATGGAAGCGCTAATGTTATGGCGTGCACTCTCCATAAAGAATCGATTGTTGAATTGTTTGACAAGTACCACAAACAGGTCGGTAAATGCCCCGAGTTCCAGGCCAACTGTCGAGTTCCAGGCCAACTGTCGTAAGTTTGTTTCTAAAACAGTAATATTAATGTGCATATGTTTACTTGCTTCTCAGCACTAAGCATCAATTGGCATCGACTACTACTGCATTATAACTTCTTGAAGAAGTATGCCGTTCCATAATAATTTTCTGAACTCAACCTCCGCTCATAATAACTAACATGAGAAATTTATAAATATTTATTACTTTCTGATGTTAGAGAAGTAATACATGCAAGTCAACACTTTTACAAAACTATTCAAATGGTCAATTAACATTTGACATTATAACTTTGAATATTTTTTCAGCTGTCTGGGAGGCAAGAACTGCTCTTGGTTACATGTATGTCACCCGCAGAATTTGACGTCACCTGTGGGTCCCCCATCCTTCCTGACGGTCATATACCGGTATTCAGGAAGAGCATGGAAGTCAAGTCACTCATAACTGGAGATCACACTGTATGGAGCTGGACTGATCCCAGCCGACTCATGTACTCATTGCTTTTGGAGCTGACCCTCTTTCGGACTTGCGGAAAACATTTAAAACTGTTTTACCCCTTTGTAATAATTGAAAGTGTTTGGGAAAAGAGCCAGTAGTTGCCAGGCCTTTTGGGAAACAATAAAACATACACAATTTCATATTGTTATCTATTGTAGTTTTTAAAATACCACATTTTCCCATTCATCAAAGCTCATCGCCACCTTAAATGTAACTTCGCCAAAAAATAAAATAAAATGCCTACCTACCTACCTTATATTTTTCAGCAATGTTACAGTAAACACAGGTATAATTTTATTTGGCCTTATGCAACTTATTTGTGGAGTATGCACTTCCATGTATATTTAATTACAGACTATATCAATGAAATACACCACATACCTCATAAAGTCGCATTGGTAAACGAGTGCTTCGAGTAAAAGAAAATGTATTTTCATTACAAAAAATCTTCGCCTAGATTATCTATACAAAAACATAACGTCATGTGGGTATGTCAATCATTATTTTGACACATTAAATTTGCAAATTAAGAAAGAGTTTTCTGTATTTGATTGATGGAAGGTCCAAATGACGTTCAGAGATTATTTGGAAACGATTTCTACTAATAGTTACAATGTATGTTTATGGTTGGAAGGTCACGGACATGATTGCCGCGATTTCATTGGACGATGGACACATGTCTGACGGTTGTGTCAGGATAAATTGTGATACGGTGTTATTTTAGAACGGTGTGAAATGCACGTGTGGGTTAATTAGTTGTTTATTGAAATAATGCCACAAATTAAGCTGCCAGGGGAAAGAATGTTGATTGTTTGATGTTATTAACAATTGCTAGCGGCGAAAAGCAGCAACCAGTTTGTTCAGTTATCAAATTATGATATGGCTAATTTGCCACTTGATTTGGTCTGGAATGGAAACGTCTAGTCGGGTAAGTGGTGGGCAATCAGATTTGCCAAGGGTCACTTGCCCTGGGTGAGGGGCAACCGTATTTCCAAAACCCTGCTATGTATTTCATTTTTATTCGAAAAGGCAACACAAAAACATGGGGATCTCCTCTCCCACGAGCTACCCTCTTGTTTTAAGTCAATATATCTAAGAAAGCATGCACTGAATTAACATTTCAATATCAAGTGATTATCAATATATTTATTTACCGATCTGAACCAAAATATTTGTTAAATTAATCGTTTTAAAGTTGTAACGGTCAACCCTTTTTAAAAAATATTAAATTTCCTACTTTTGTTATTATTCATGTCAAGAGTCACCGGTGCAGAGATAAATATTTCCTGCAAAATCCAGACAATTTCAAAATTGCTACTAACTTTTCTTTTGGCACTTGCAATTCTCTGAACAACATTCAATTGTTTATCTTTAATTTTAAATCCTAAATATGCTCCGAGAAGAGTTTGTTCCACTCCTAAAATCCCTCCATGTTGACAGTTGATAGTGGAGTTATTGGATGAGGGCAATATGAATGCCTTCACCTCGTGCGAGAATATCACAGGAATTTAATTAATATGCAAAATGACAATATGGCAGATACAGTAAACAAAACTGTATTTCAAAACGTAAATGATTTTTGTGTCACTACAATCGACAAAGCCAAAGGTGCAGTTTTATCATTGCAGTTTGGTATAATAAACATTAATTGATCAATCTTGTTTATCTAACTTATCTTAAAAAATCAACCCGACACCAGACACTGTTAAAAGTGCCTGACTGTGTTTTTTCAGTCATCCCCGCGTTCCCACTATGACCCTAAAAAGCCACGCAAAAATAAAATAAAAATAAAGGCTTTTAGGGCCAGAGAAGGCTTGGATTAACCCCTAAGTAGTGAGAACAGATTTTTGTAACTGTATCCTCAAGTATCCTGTTCTCGTGGTACCTATAAAGGTTGACTAATAGCTATTTTACGAGCTAAAACAAAATAAAATTCAGAAGTTATTATTTATTGAAGTCATATCTACCAATTTTTCAGTAAGTCTACTTTTCAACCTCTGTTTAAAATGTTATAAATCAAGTTATAGACGGTCTGTGTCAACTGAAAGTGTATTGAGAACTGTCAGTGCTCGCTGAAGAGCTCGTTCAGAAAAAAATCTCTGGAAGTCAATTTGGGTCATATAAGTTACCTAAAATTTGTTGAAATAACAAATAAAGACGAATATATATTGTTTAAAAACATCACTGAATGTAAAAAAGAAACCATGGAATATAGGTTACGTCTTCATTTTTTCGTACACCATCATAATAATTCATGTTTTTTAGGCAAAAAAAACTTTTTCTTGGTAAGTATTGCCTGGATTTTTCTTATTTAATATTGAAGTATAGTATACGTTCGTGTGAGAAACTTTAATACAATGCGATATTTTGACATATCAAACATTTGAATCACCTGTACAGAAAACAGTTTCATTTTGTCACACACACAAATAGTAACGAGACAGTATAATTATATTTGTATTCTGTATAAGACACCTTATTGGGAAAAAATACAGTTGTGATGTCATCAGCCTCTTTTTTCAAACTACCTCGAATACAGGTGTCATTTTTTAACTAATCTAATTTTGACTACCACATTAGACTTTGAACTTTCGAAATTTAAGATGCAAAATTATTGGTAATGTTGCTATATTGATGCAACTGAATTGGATTTTTGCTGGAGGAAAATTGAGACAGGTTAAGACGCGTGTTTGTGTTCATTTTGAATTTGCGATCGCGGTAGGCTATCGAGAACTGGCAACGCCAGGATACAACTGAAAGCCAAAACCACTATCTCTAGTGGGTGTAGGGTTGTTTTTTAAAATGATAATTCCATTACATATAATATGCAGAGTACAGTAACACTTCTTCATTTGTGGTCAGTGAAACTCCATAACATGGCAAAGATGCCAAGAACATTGACAAAATCCTCAATCCCGTCCCCTCAAACCTCTCTCACTTTTCACGCCCATCGGTTGCTTAGAACAATTACATAAAGAGGTAACTATGAAACAAACATGCATGAATGCTCATTATAAATCAAATCGATGACATGAAGTGAATATCGGGGATAAATAACTGACACACAAACAAACTAAAAATACATAATTTTACACTCCCCACCCACTTTCTATTTACTAGCGACTGAATACATTGACCCAGATTTAGCTCCCTTGTAAACTGTCCGTAGCGAAGCAGAACGAAGAATACGTAAACATAGCACAAAGCCATGAGGTGCATAAAAACAGTAATCAAGCAATAGGCATGTAATAACTTACCATCAGACACTGCGTAATGAGACTGCATCTGGTGATCAAGTTCACCACCAGCCTCCCCATCCTCCCTGTCAGCCATTTTGTTCCACCTTAGACACACCTCACCATCATCCGGGAACTTTGTGAGAGACACACC
>JAWPHD010026705.1:0-11814 GCA_037043455.1 Cyrtodaria siliqua | reverse complement strand
TATATGTGTAAATAATGAAAATATAAGCGGAGGAACTGAATATATATGCGTAAGAACGGAATATATATGTGTAAGAACGAAATATATATGCGTAAGAACTGAATATATATGTGTAAGAACGGAATATATATGTGTAAGAACGTAATATATATGTGCAAGAACGGAATATATACGTGTAAGAACGGAATATATATGTGTAAGAACGGAATATATATGTGTAAGAACGGAATATATATGTGTAAGAACTGAATATATATGTGTAAGAACTGAATATATATTTGTAATAACTGAATATATATGTGTAAGAAATGAATATATATGCGTAAGAACTGAATATATATGCGTAAGAACGGAATATATATGTGTAAGAACGGAATATATATGTATAAGAACGGAATATATATGTGTAAGAACGGAATATATATGTGTAAGAACGGAATATATATGTGAATATATGTGTAAGAACGGAATATATATGTGAAAGAACTGAATATATATATGTAAGAAGTGAATATATATGTGTAAGAACTGAATATATATGTGTAAGAACTGAATATATATTTGTAATAACTGAATATATATGTATAATAACTGAATATATATGTGTAAATACGGAATATATATTTGTTAGAACGGAATATATATGTGTAAGAACGGAATATGTACGTGTAAGAACGGAATATATGTGTGTAAGAACTGAACATATATGTGTAAGAAATGAATATATATGCGTAAGAACTGAATATATATATGTGTTAGAACGGAATATATATGTGTAAAAACAGAATATATACGTGTAAGAAGGGAATATATATGTGTATGAACAGAATATATATGTGTAAGAACTGAATATATATGTGTAAGAACTGAATATATATGCGTAAAACTAAATATATATGCGTAAAAACTGAACATATATGTGTAAGAAATGTATATATATGCGTAAGAACGGAATATATATGTGTAAGAACGCAAGATATATGCGTAAGAACAGAATATATATCTGTAAGAACGGAATATATATGTGTAAGAAGTGAATATATATGTGTAAGAACGGAATATATATTTGTAAGAACTGAATAAATATGTGTAAGAACTGAATATATATGTGTAAGAACTGAATATATATTTGTAAGAACTGAATATATATGCGTAAGAACTGAATATATATGCGTAAGAACGGAATATATATGTGTAAGAATGGAATATATATGTGTATGAACGGAATATGTACGTGTAAGAACGGAATATATATGTGTAAGAACGGAATATATATGTGTATATATGTGTAAGAACGGAATATATATGTGTAAGAACTGAATATATATGTGTTCGAAGTGAATAAATATGTGTAAGAACTGAATATATATGCGTAAGAACTGAATATATATGCGTAAGAACGGAATATATATGTGTAAGAACGAAATATATATGCGTAAGAGCTGAATATATATGTGTAAGAACGGAATATATATGTTTAAGAACGGAATATATACGTGTAAGAACAGAATATATATGAGTATATGTGTAAGAACTGAATATATATGTGTAAGAACGGATATATATGTGTAAGAACGGAATATATATGTGTAAGAACGGAATATGTATGAGTTAGAACTGAAGATATATTTGTAAGAAATGAATATATATGCGTAAGAACTGAATATATATGCGTAAGAAATGAATATATATGCGTAAGAACGGAATATATATGTGTAAGAATGGAATATATATGCGTCAGAACAGAACATATATCTGTAAGAACGGAATATATATGTGTAAGAAGTGAATATATATGTGTAAGAACGGAATATATATGTGTAAGAAGTGAATATATATGTGTAAGAACTGAATATATATGTGTAAGAACTGAATATATATGTGTAAGAACTGAATATATATGTGTAAGAACTGAAAATATATGCGTAAGAACTGAATATATATGCGTAAAACTGAATATATATGCGTAGGAACTGAACATATATGTGTAAATAATGAATATATATGCGTAGGAACTAAATATATATGTGTAAGAACGGAATATATATGTGTAAGAACGGAAAATATATGCGTAAGAACTGAATATATATCCGTAAGCACTGAATATATATGCGTAAGAACTGAATATATATGAGTAAGAATGGAATATATATGTGTAAGAACGGAATATATATGTGTAAGAACGGAATATATATGTGTAAGAAGTGAATATATATGTGTAAGAACTGAATATATATGTGTAAGAACGGAATATATATGCGTAAGAACTGAATATATATGCGTAAGAACTGAATATATATGCGTAAGAACTGAATATATATGCGTAAAACTGAATATATGTGTAAGAACTGAATATATATGCGTAAGAATTGAATATATATGCGTAAGAACTGAATATATATATGCGTAAGAACTGAATATATATGTGTAAGTACTGAATATATATGCGTAAAACTGAATATATATGTGTAAGAAGTGAATATATATATGCGTAAGAACTGAATATATATGCGTAAGCACTGAATATATATGCGTAAGAACGGAATATATATGTGTAAGAACGGAATATATATGTGTAAGAACGGAATATATCAGTGTAAGAACGGAATATATATGTGTAAGAAGTGAATATATATGTGTAAGAACTGAATATATATGCGTAAGAACGGAATATATATGTGTCAGAACTGAATATATATGTGTAAGAACGGAATATATATGTGTAAGAACGGAATATGTACGTGTAAGAAGGGAATATATATTTGTAAGAACGGAATATATATGTGTTACAACTGAATATATATGTGTAAGAACGGAATATATATGCGTAAGAACGGAATATGTATGCGTAAGAACGGAATATATATGCGTAAGAACGGAATATGTATGTGTAAGAACAGAATATATATGTGTAAGAACTGAATATATATGCGTAAGAACGGAATATATATGTGTAAGAACGGAATATATATGCGTAAGTACTGAATATATATGTGTAAGAACTGAATATATATGTGTAAGAACTGAATATATATGCGTAAGATGAATATATATGCGTAAAACAGAATATATATGCGAAAGAACATAATATATATGCGTAAGAGCGGAATATATACGTGTAATAACGGAATATATATGTGTAAGAACAGAATATATATGTGTAAGAACGGAATATATATGTGTAAAAACGAAATCTATATGTGTAAGAACTGAATATATATGTGTAAGAACTGAATATATATGCGTAAGAACTGAATATATATGCGTAAGAACTGAATATATATGCGTAAGAACTGAATATATATGTGTAAGTACTGAATATATATGCGTAAAACTGAATATATATGTGTAAGAAGTGAATATATATATGCGTAAGAACTGAATAAATGTGCGTAAGAACTGAATATATATGCGTAAGAACGGAATATGTATGTGTAAGAACGGAATATATATGTGTAAGAACGGAATATATATGTGTAAGAACGGAATATATATATGTAAGAACGGAATATATATGTGTAAGAAGTGAATATGTATGTGTAAAAACTGAATATATATGTGTAAGAACTGAATATATATGCGTAAGAACGGAACATATATGCGTAAGAACTGAATATATATGCGTAAGAACGGAATATATATGTGTAAGAACGGAATATTCATGTGTAAGAACTGAATATATAGGTGTAAGAACTGACGCTATATGTTTAAGAACTGAATATATATGCGAAAGAACTGAATATATATGCGTAAGAACTGAATATATATGCGTAAGAACTGAATATATATGCGTAAAACTGAATATATGTGTAAGAACTGAATATATATGCGTAAGAACTGAATATATATGCGTAAAAACTGAACATATATGTGTAAGAAATGTATATATATGCGTAAGAATGGAATATATATGTGTAAGAACGCAATATATATGCGTAAGAACAGAATATATATCTGTAAGAACGGAATATATATGTGTAAGAAGTGAATGTATATGTGTAAGAACGGAATATATATTTGTAAGAACTGAATATATATGTGTAAGAACTGAATATATATGTGTAAGAACTGAATATATATTTGTAAGAACTGAATATATATGCGTAAGAACGGAATATATATGTGTAAGAATGGAATATATATGTGTATGAACGGAATATGTACGTGTAAGAACGGAATATATATGTGTAAGAACGGAATATATATGTGTATATATGTGTAAGAACGGAATATATATGTGTAAGAACTGAATATATATGTGTTCGAAGTGAATAAATATGTGTAAGAACTGAATATATATGCGTAAGAACTGAATATATATGCGTAAGAACGGAATATATATGTGTAAGAACGAAATATATATGCGTAAGAGCTGAATATATATGTGTAAGAACGGAATATATATGTTTAAGAACGGAATATATACGTGTAAGAACGGAATATATATGTGTAAGAACGGAATATGTATGTGTAAGAACGGAATATATATGTGTAACAACTAAATATATATGAGTAAGAACGGAATATATATGTGTAAGAACTGAATAAATATGTGTAAGTACTGAATATATATGAGTATATGTGTAAGAACTGAATATATATGTGTAAGAACGGATATATATGTGTAAGAACGGACTATATATGTGTAAGAACGGAATATGTATGAGTTAGAACTGAAGATATATTTGTAAGAAATGAATATATATGCGTAAGAACTGAATATATATGCGTAAGAAATGAATATATATGCGTAAGAACGGAATATATATGTGTAAGAATGGAATATATATGCGTAAGAACAGAACATATATCTGTAAGAACGGAATATATATGTGTAAGAAGTGAATATATATGTGTAAGAACGGAATATATATGTGTAAGAAGTGAATATATATGTGTAAGAACTGAATATATATGTGTAAGAACTGAATATATATGTGTAAGAAGTGAATATATATGTGTAAGAACTGAATATATATGTGTAAGAACTGAATATATATGCGTAAGAACTGAATATATATGCGTAAGAACTGAATATATATGCGTAAAACTGAATATATGTGTAAGAACTGAATATATATGCGTAAGAATTGAATATATATGCGTAAGAACTGAATATATATATGCGTAAGAACTGAATATATATGTGTAAGTACTGAATATATATGCGTAAAACTGAATATATATGTGTAAGAAGTGAATATATATGCGTAAGAACTGAATATATATGCGTAAGCACTGAATATATATGCGTAAGAACGGAATATATATGTGTAAGAACGGAATATATATGTGTAAGAACGGAATATATCAGTGTAAGAACGGAATATATATGTGTAAGAAGTGAATATATATGTGTAAGAACTGAATATATATGCGTAAGAACGGAATATATATGTGTCAGAACTGAATATATATGTGTAAGAACGGAATATATATGTGTAAGAACGGAATATGTACGTGTAAGAAGGGAATATATATTTGTAAGAACGGAATATATATGTGTTACAACTGAATATATATGTGTAAGAACGGAATATATATGCGTAAGAACGGAATATGTATGTGTAAGAACGGAATATATATGCGTAAGAACGGAATATGTATGTGTAAGAACAGAATATATATGTGTAAGAACTGAATATATATGCGTAAGAACGGAATATATATGTGTAAGAACGGAATATATAAGCGTAAGTACTGAATATATATGTGTAAGAACTGAATATATATGTGTAAGAACTGAATATATATGCGTAAGAACTGAATATATATGCGTAAAACAGAATATATATGCGAAAGAACATAATATATATGCGTAAGAGCGGAATATATACGTGTAATAACGGAATATATATGTGTAAGAACAGAATATATATGTGTAAGAACGGAATATATATGTGTAAAAACGAAATATATATGTGTAAGAACTGAATATATATGTGTAAGAACTGAATATATATGCGTAAGAACTGAATATATATGCGTAAGAACTGAATATATATGCGTAAGAACTGAATATATATGTGTAAGTACTGAATATATATGCGTAAAACTGAATATATATGTGTAAGAAGTGAATATATATATGCGTAAGAACTGAATAAATGTGCGTAAGAACGGAATATGTATGTGTAAGAACGGAATATATATGTGTAAGAACGGAATATATATGTGTAAGAACGGAATATATATATGTAAGAACGGAATATATATGTGTATGAAGTGAATATGTATGTGTAAGAACTGAATATATATGTGTAAGAACTGAATATATATGCGTAAGAACGGAACATATATGCGTAAGAACTGAATATATATGCGTAAGAACGGAATATATATGTGTAAGAACGGAATATTCATGTGTAAGAACTGAATATATAGGTGTAAGAACTGACGCTATATGTTTAAGAACTGAATATATATGCGAAAGAACTGAATATATATGCGTAAGAACTGAATATATATGCGTAAGAACTGAATATATATGCGTAAAACTGAATATATGTGTAAGAACTGAATATATATGCGTAAGAACTGAATATATATGCGTAAAAACTGAACATATATGTGTAAGAAATGTATATATATGCGTAAGAATGGAATATATATGTGTAAGAACGCAATATATATGCGTAAGAACAGAATATATATCTGTAAGAACGGAATATATATGTGTAAGAAGTGAATATATATGTGTAAGAACGGAATATATATTTGTAAGAACTGAATATATCTGTGTAAGAACTGAATATATATGTGTAAGAACTGAATATATATTTGTAAGAACTGAATATATATGTGTAAGAACTGAATATATATGCGTAAGAACTGAATATATATGCGTAAGAACGGAATATATATGTGTAAGAATGGAATATATATGTGTATGAACGGAATATGTACGTGTAAGAACGGAATATATATGTGTAAGAACGGAATATATATGTGTATATATGTGTAAGAACGGAATATATATGTGTAAGAACTGAATATATATGTGTTCGAAGTGAATAAATATGTGTAAGAACTGAATATATATGCGTAAGAACTGAATATATATGCGTAAGAACGGAATATATATGTGTAAGAACGAAATATATATGCGTAAGAGCTGAATATATATGTGTAAGAACGGAATATATATGTTTAAGAACGGAATATATACGTGTAAGAACGGAATATATATGTGTAAGAACGGAATATGTATGTGTAAGAACGGAATATATATGTGTAACAACTAAATATATATGAGTAAGAACGGAATATATATGTGTAAGAACTGAATAAATATGTGTAAGTACTGCATATATATGAGTATATGTGTAATAACTGAATATATATGTGTAAGAACGGATATATATGTGTAAGAACGGAATATATATGTGTAAGAACGGAATATGTATGAGTTAGAACTGAAGATATATTTGTAAGAAATGAATATATATGCGTAAGAACTGAATATATATGCGTAAGAAATGAATATATATGCGTAAGAACGGAATATATATGTGTAAGAATGGAATATATATGCGTAAGAACAGAACATATATCTGTAAGAACGGAATAGATATGTGTAAGAAGTGAATATATATGTGTAAGAACGGAATATATATGTGTAAGAAGTGAATATATATGTGTAAGAACTGAATATATATGTGTAAGAACTGAATATATATGTGTAAGAACTGAATATATATGTGTAAGAACTGAAAATATATGCGTAAGAACTGAATATATATGCGTAAAACTGAATATATATGCGTAGGAACTGAACATATATGTGTAAATAATGAATATATATGCGTAGGAACTAAATATATATGTGTAAGAACGGAATATATATGTGTAAGAACGGAAAATATATGCGTAAGAACTGAATATATATCCGTAAGCACTGAATATATATGCGTAAGAACTGAATATATATGAGTAAGAACGGAATATATTTGTGTAAGAACGGAATATATATGTGTAAGAACGGAATATATATGTGTAAGAAGAGAATATATATGTGTAAGAACTGAATATATATGTGTAAGAACGGAATATATATGTGTAAGAACTGAATATATATGCGTAAGAACTGAATATATATGCGTAAGAACTGAATATATATGCGTAAAACTGAATATATGTGTAAGAACTGAATATATATGCGTAAGAATTGAATATATATGCGTAAGAACTGAATATATATATGCGTAAGAACTGAATATATATGTGTAAGTACTGAATATATATGCGTAAAACTGAATATATATGTGTAAGAAGTGAATATATATATGCGTAAGAACTGAATATATATGCGTAAGCACTGAATATATATGCGTAAGAACGGAATATATATGTGTAAGAACGGAATATATATGTGTAAGAACGGAATATATCAGTGTAAGAACGGAATATATATGTGTAAGAAGTGAATATATATGTGTAAGAACTGAATATATATGCGTAAGAACGGAATATATATGTGTCAGAACTGAATATATATGTGTAAGAACGGAATATATATGTGTAAGAACGGAATATGTACGTGTAAGAAGGGAATATATATTTGTAAGAACGGAATATATATGTGTTACAACTGAATATATATGTGTAAGAACGGAATATATATGCGTAAGAACGGAATATGTATGTGTAAGAACGGAATATATATGCGTAAGAACGGAATATGTATGTGTAAGAACAGAATATATATGTGTAAGAACTGAATATATATGCGTAAGAACGGAATATATATGTGTAAGAACGGAATATATATGCGTAAGTACTGAATATATATGTGTAAGAACTGAATATATATGTGTAAGAACTGAATATATATGCGTAAGAACTGAATATATATGCGTAAAACAGAATATATACGCGAAAGAACATAATATATATGCCTAAGAGCGGAATATATACGTGTAATAACGGAATATATATGTGTAAGAACAGAATATATATGTGTAAGAGCGGAATATATATGTGTAAAAACGAAATATATATGTGTAAGAACTGAATATATATGTGTAAGAACTGAATATATATGCGTAAGAACTGAATATATATGCGTAAGAACTGAATATATATGCGTAAGAACTGAATATATATGTGTAAGTACTGAATATATATGCGTAAAACTGAATATATATGTGTAAGAAGTGAATATATATATGCGTAAGAACTGAATAAATGTGCGTAAGAACTGAATATATATGCGTAAGAACGGAATATGTATGTGTAAGAACGGAATATATATGTGTAAGAACGGAATATATATGTGTAAGAACGGAATATATATATGTAAGAACGGAATATATATGTGTAAGAAGTGAATATGTATGTGTAAGAACTGAATATATATGTGTAAGAACTGAATATATATGCGTAAGAACGGAACATATATGCGTAAGAACTGAATATATATGCGTAAGAACGGAATATATATGTGTAAGAACGGAATATTCATGTGTAAGAACTGAATATATAGGTGTAAGAACTGACGCTATATGTTTAAGAACTGAATATATATGCGAAAGAACTGAATATATATGCGTAAGAACTGAATATATATCCGTAAGAACTGAATATATATGCGTAAAACTGAATATATGTGTAAGAACTGAATATATATGCGTAAGAACTGAATATATATGCGTAAGAACTGAATATATATGCGTAAGAACGGAATATATATGCGTAAGAACGGACTATATATGTGTAAGAACGGAATATATATGTGTAAGAACGGAATATATATTTGTAAGAACGGAATATATATGTGTAAGAACTGAATATATATGCGTATTAACTGAATATATATGCGTAAGAACGGAATATATATGCGTAAGAACGGAATATATATGTGTAAGAACGGAATATATATGTGTAAGAACGGAATATATGTGTAAGAACGGAATATATATGTGTAAGAACTGAACATATATGCGTATTAACTGAATATATATGCGTAAGAACTCAATATATATGCGTAAAAACTGAATATATATGCGTAAGTACTGAATATATATTCGTAAGAACTGAATATATATGCGTAAGAACGGAATATATATGCGTAAGAACTGAATATATATGCGTAAGAACGGAATATATATGCGTAAGAACTGAATATATATGCGTAAGAACGGAATATATATGTGTAAGAACGGAATATATATGTGTAAGTACTAAATATATATGTGTAAAAACTGAATATATATGCGTAAGAACTGAATATATATGTGTAAGAACTGAATATATATGCGTAAGAACTGAATATATATGCGTAAAACTGAATATATGTGTAAGAACTGAATATATATGCGTAAGAACTGAATATATATGCGTAAGAACGGAATATATATGCGTAAGAACGGAATATATATGTGTAAGAACGGAATATATATGTGTAAGAACGGAATATATATGTGTAAGAACGGAATATATATGTGTAAGAACTGAATATATATGCGTATTAACTGAATATATATGCGTAAGAACTGAATATATATGCGTAAAAACTGAATATATATGCGTAAGTACTGAATATATATGCGTAAGAACTGAATATATATGTGTAAGAACGGAATATGTACGTGTAAGAAGGGAATATATATTTGTAAGAACGGAATATATATGTGTTACAACTGAATATATATGTGTAAGAACGGAATATATATGCGTAAGAACGGAATATGTATGTGTAAGAACAGAATATATATGTGTAAGAACTGAATATATATTCGTAAGAACGGAATATATATGTGTAAGAACGGAATATATATGCGTAAGTACTGAATATATATGTGTAAGAACTGAATATATATGTGTATGAACTGAATATATATGCGTAAGAACTGAAGATATATGCGTAAAACAGAATATATATGCGAAAGAACATAATATATATGCGTAACAACGTAATATATGTGTCAGAACGGAATATATGTGTAAGAACGGAATATATATGCATGTAAGAGCGGAATATATACGTGTAATAACGGAATATATATGTGTAAGAACAGAATATATATGTGTAAGAACGGAATATATATGTGTAAAAAGGAAATATATATGTGTAAGAACTGAATATATATGTGTAAGAACTGAATATATATGCGTAAGAACTGAATATATATGTGTAAGAACTGAATATATATGCGTAAGAACTGAATATATATGTGTAAGTACTGAATATATATGCGTAAAACTGAATATATATGTGTAAGAAGTGAATATATATATGCGTAAGAACTGAATAAATGTGCGTAAGAACTGAATATATATGCGTAAGAACGGAATATGTATGTGTAAGAACGGAATATATATGTGTAAGAACGGAATATATATGTGTAAGAATGGAATATATATATGTAAGAACGGAATATATATGTGTAAGAAGTGAATATATATGTGTAAGAAGTGAATATATATGTGTAAGAACTGAATATATATGCGTAAGAACGGAACATATATGCGTAAGAACTGAATATATATGCGTAAGAACGGAATATATATGTGTAAGAACGGAATATATATGTGTAAGAACTGAATATATATGTGTAAGAACTGACGCTATATGTGTAAGAACTGAATATATATGCGAAAGAACTGAATATATATGCGTAAGAACTGAATATATATGCGTAAGAACTGAATATATATGCGTAAAACTGAATATATGTGTAAGAACTGAATATATATGCGTAAGAACTGAATATATATGCGTAAGAACTGAATATATATGCGTAAGAACGGAATATATATGCGTAAGAACGGAATATATATGTGTAAGAACGGAATATATAAGTGTAAGAACGG